>JBBPRG010000627.1:0-10456 GCA_038092895.1 Chalciporus pseudorubinellus
TGTAGTAGCACACACCCCAGCCTAATTCATTTGTTCACATCGCCCACTAGCGTGTGTTCTAAGTCTAAGGTCTCCCCATCCCTCCTTCTGTCCATTGTTGGGTCTAGTCCCTGCCAGATATTGTGCGATGTTGGCCTTTGGCCTTTATCGAAGCATAACATTGCCTGTTCTGGCAGATATTGACTGGCGGTGCTCTCAGCTCAATGCTGATTGGTGCAGCACCAAGATCTCAGTTCCCCCCAATCCACCTCCTAACTCTATTTTCATCAATGCTTCAACTTCTTTTGGTATAGGTTTTATTCTTGATGGTCACTGGCTCACTTGGAAACTGCTAGAGGATTGGAAACAGGATGGCTGAGACATTGGCTGGGCAGAGATGGTAGCAATTGACCTTGGTCTTCATACCCTCATTCATGCCAGCTTTTGCAGCTGCCATCTTATCTTCCACTTGGACAACCAAGGAGTTGTCAGGGCACTCAAGTCAGAGCACTCTCGCAATTCTGCTCAAAATTTCATTCTTTGTCACATTATGTCTTCCTTTTGTGAACATGCATTTGGCTCACAGTCTCTTGGGTAAGGTCAGAGGACAACACTTCTGACTCGATCTCTCAAGGTATCTTCCTATTGAAAGCTCGTTTTGACTGTCCACCTTCACTTCCCTTTTACCTAAAAACCCTAGTAACTCTTGTGTAACTGCATGCCTGGCATATTCACTACTGTCCAATCATTATGCATTCAATGATTATTTTCCTTCAAGAATTATTTAGTTTGCAACATGCCACTTGTTGCTGGCTTTATCTTGTGCTCACATATGGATCTCGCCCTCTCCAATCTCACTTGTGAATTCATCTCAATTATCTCCTTTTACTCCTCAAATATCAACCTCATGCCTTTATCATTCTTTTCATGCACTCGTGTTCAATTTGCATTTGACCACGCTTGGGCTGATTTCACCCTTTCAAAATACCACAGTGTGGTCGCCCAATTCCATTCATTCTGCAACTCAGAGAACATTCACCTTTCTGCCAACGCAGATCTCTTATGTGGTTTTGCATCCTCAAGGGTCTATTCCATTGCAGGCATCACTGTCAAATCTCAGATGGCAGGATTGAGAGCCTGGCACATTTACAATAATGTTCCCTGACTTGGCAGTGCCCACCTTTGCTATGTCCTTCACAGTGTTGAAAACCTTACACCATCTCCATCAAGATGTCCACCCTGCCCTCCCATCACCAGACACATGCTATCTCTCCTGGTCTCACATTTCTCCCCCATGAACTGACAAAATCTAAGGAAAAGGCAGGAATGCCCAACTAGGTACTATAAGTAATAGGACTAAGAAACCAATGTAAGTACTCACCTCAGCCACTGCCTGAAAGGGGCTGAAATGACTGAGGTGCTCAGGAAATGAGTCTGGATCTTTAAGTACATGGGTGAAGATGTGCTTGCATAAGTGTCGAAGTGAATAGGTTCCATGAAAGTTCTATTGGTACCATCCAATCAGGATACTTCTATGACTTACGATTCTCATATCATTCATGACATGTGAACTATGCTTACATACTTAGAAATAGCACTTATTGCTATTGGCTAGCTATCATACATGGCTGCTATATGCACACAGACTTTGTAGTGCACAGACCATGTACTTTACATATAAAAGGTCATCCACTTAGACCTATCAATACAAGCTCTCACCTCACCTGAGCTCTCACACTCATGCTAGCCTCTCAGCACTCCTTAGTTGTTCTTCAGTCTTCCATATCAGTGAGTACTCCCACTCATCCTCTTGCCTACTTCATTGCTGGCTACCATGGGACTACATGGCCCCACATTATATCATTCCTATAGGTTATGAGCTCTGCCAAGGCTCTGTGAAAGACTGTCTATACAATGACTTTCCTCATCTGGCTCTGGGAAGACGAAATGACTCTTGGTCTTGTGTGGCTTATTACTGTCATTGTAATGATTGTCTTCAGACACTTCACCTTGACATTGATCTGCATTGGCATGTCATTAATTCTTCTATTTTGTGACTCCTACTTGAATGACATTGAGCTGACCTGGGGATCCACTTGTCATGGACAAATAGGCTCAAACAACTACTAGTCCTTCTGAGATGTTTATCCAAACCCAGAGCATGCCCATCCAAAGTAGATATCCCACCATTCCCACCTATACCCCTTGTCCTTGTCCTCTGTGTCCTCCTCCTTGTCCCTTTCCTCATCCCAACTTGAGGCCCTATGCCTCAAACCCTCACTTGATCTGCAACCTCTGCACTTGGTTCCCTCTCAGGCAACGTACTCCCCTTGAAAGACCCTGGGCAACCAACAGTCACATTTGCCAATGCTGCCACTTTCATATCCTTGAAGAAGAAGAACTCTGTCCGGCATGTGCAGATTTGAGAATCCATCCCTCCTATACTGTCTTTCTGTTGAGCCTACCGCTCCAGAAGACTTTCTAGCAAACTCTCATCCTTCTATCTGGCCTTTTGACCTGTCATCATTAGCCCATCCTCCTTCTCCACTCATCCACTTGCAGCAAGATGCACCATTTGTCCTGACCTCTTTTTCACCTTTTTCACTGCTCTCCCAGTATGAAATCCATGAGGTCATATCTTTCCCTCAGTCCAGCTCAGGAGAGCACCTTCAGGGAAATGGACCTGTCAGAACCAGAGCCGACAGCACCAGTCTTCTGCCAGGTACCTCATCTTTGATTGATAAGACCTTATACAGAATAACTGTTCTCGATGAAGGAAGGAGAAATTGACAGGTACTTTCCTACAGTACCAGCCTTAAATTCTTATGAGGAGTCCATGAGAAACCACTATAAAAGAGGAGGTGATCACTCAACTTTTCCCTTCTACATTCATCCTTCATATTCTCTTGTCTGCCTCAACCTCGATAAATCCTCTTATTTTGCCTACCCCATTCAAATTTATGCCAATGAAATCATCAACTGCAAGAACCAGAGATGTGCCCCCATAATAGCTGAGTCATTCGCATATGAAGAGGAGTTGCTTCATTCCATCTACAAATCTGCCAGTTACCCCTTGCCTGACGAAACATACTGGGATACTGTTGATATACCCCTCCACAATCACAGTTGGGAGATCCTTCACCTAGAAGACTTCCCTGCATATATCTGGAACAACCACATTCTCAACTCCCTTACCCCCAACTTTATCATCAGGGGTGACTGGTATACTCCCTTCTGCCATGATGTTTATAATGTCAACTATGTCTGGACTATTGGTGGTAGGGAGCGGTTCATGGAACAGTCCACTCAAACTGTCTGGGGGAATGATGTTATCACCCAAAGGCAGTACAATAGGATCTTCGACAGGAAGATGAGAAAATGCTTTCATGCCACCAACCCTTTCTACCTGACATACTCTAATGCTACTCTCAGGACTATCCCTCACCTTAGGCAGGGGAAAGAACTCCTTGACTGTGACAACATCGCTCTTCAAGAATATATCACTGACCTCACTGAAGATCATGCAATCCTTCTCAATGTCCTCACCCATCAATGTGTTGGACTCAATCACCTCCATCGTCGACTCTCTAGGCACAGTAGACAGGGAGATTCTGAGGAGGAAGATAATGTGTCGACAGGGAATGTCAGACCTGTTTGAAGACTCCACTCTGAAACACTCAACCTAATACTAAAGCTGAGATGCTTACCTTGGACAATTCAGAGCCTCAATAGCAGGAATCTCAGTGAGGAAACTCCAGGAGAACAAGACTGGGGAGGATGCCCTCAGACTCCTGGCCTTTATATACTATCTAGGGTTTGTACATGTTTGTACTAGATCTGTAGATGCAAGGCTATGTATCAGGTTATGTATAGTCCTGTCCAATAGCGATAAGGGAGCATACAGCCTTGAGGCTGTGACACTGCCATGATGCTGTGTACATAGTCAAGCATGAGGAGTACATGAGGTGTATAGCCTTGCACTGCCATATTACATAAGCGGAAGACTAGACTTGCTTATGTCATATGATTATGTAATAGTCACGTGATCAAGAAAGATAAGATAAGATAAGATTGTAAAGTGAAAAACGACTAAGTCCAAAAGTGAAGCTTAAGTTAGTAACACACTCAGAGAATGTTAGAAACAATCACTTGTGGAATTTGGCTGATGCTGTGGTACATCAGCACACTCTACATCACTGAAGAAAAGGATTTTATCAAGAGCAGACATTTTATTGTGCACAGTTGGTTATATTTTAATCTTATCTCTGTATAGTACCTCAAATTTCCTCTTGTCTTACCTACTACCTCCTGTGATGTACAGTATCTCCCACTTGGCTCTGCAAAACTTGGTAATCCACATTGGTTTCCAAGTTGCATTGACACCTTCAAAATGCTTGAGAGAACTGCTGCATGTCTGATGCCCCAGTGATATTGAGAGCTTGAGATAAAATCCTTACTCCAGGAGAACATCACAGAGGATTTGAGTTCATTAGAGAAAGGGGGGATTCCTTTCAAGGACATTACCAGACAAGGACCACCATCATCTCTCGTGGACATGGAGAGCACAGGACTACTGACACTTCCCTTTGCATTCCTTTCATTTTATATGCCTACTGATACTTTTGATCTCATAGACCTCTATACATTCGCACTATAACAACCCTCGCTACCACTTCCAATTTCAAAGTCAAGTCACACCTCACCACCTGCATTCCTATCCTTACAGGTACTGAAAACTACCCCTTGTGGAGTTTTCTCATCTCAAGCATCCTCTGTGGCCAACTTTTTTGGCTCATCGTCTCTGGAGACAGCCTTTACACAGCTATGACCAATGATGCTCAATGCACTACTTGGAAGCAGATTGATGCCAAAATCGTCATGTTTATCTGTCAACACCATTCCCTCCATGCACCACCTTGTGACTTGGGAATACATCATTGAAGGCGCTAATCCTGCTCCATCTCTCACAAAGAAATTTTTGGATAAGCTCTATGAGCTTTATGGCACTAAAGGCATATCTGGAAACTTCAACCACTTCAGCCAAGCTATTCACCATTGCATTTGCTCCCATACTTTGTTGCACAACACCAGCACCTTGATTGGATACTTCAATAAGATGACAAAAGGAGGACTGAACCTTTCAGAGAACCTTTGAGCCATGATTCTCCTCTCTTATTTCCCCAACTCTTTCAGTTCACTGGTCTCAACCATCATGCAAACCACCACAGAGATGGACTTGGCAACCAAGCTCAATGTTGAGCTCAACCTCTGTGGTGCCATCACTGGCCCTGACCAATGTCCTCAACATTCCTCAATGGCTGCCATTATGGAACCAGACACTTCCATAAACCAGATCATGGTCACTCAATGTGGTCTACCAGTGAATAACATCTGGAATCCACAGCAAATCTCCTCTGGCAGCAATGACCAGAGAATGTGTGGTGCTCATGGTAGAGGTAGTTGAGGCAAGGGTCCTAACCAGCCCAATGCTCCCATCTATCCATCAGGTCTTCCTCGTCCAGCAGGTCCATCACATCCTGATAACCCTGGCCCAGCCAACTCTGGTGCCAGAAATAACCAGCAATGTTCTCAAAGCAAGGGCAAAGGCCATGCAAATATGCTTGATGGTAATGACAATGCATTCATCTACTCCCTCAATGGTACAGAACACATCGCAATTGACAAGGATACTATCTCCAACATCCACTTCATGGGCAAAGAGAACCCTCGACTTACATAAACAGAGGGCCAATCTTGTTGCCAGATGGAATGAACCCTTGCTCATGCACAAGCAGTTCATGGAATTGGCTGATAAAGCTGGTGAAATGGCAGTTGCAGATGATGATGAGATATTTCTAGCAATATTGCAGAACCTGGATGGTGCCTCCCTAGCAAGAGCAACACAGGTATGAACATTGCCTCTGCTCCTACTACTTGCTTCTTTTGCACCAGCTCCTTCCCCTAAACAGACTCACAGCCAAAGGCACAGCTGACCTTCTAAGGGAAAGAGAGCACAGCAGGAGAAGGAGAAGGAATCTTATTTTAGAAACATGGACAGATATGCTGATGGTACTTGGAAATATGGTTTGTCTGGTGCAGATAGAGTACCCATTGATGCTCCCTATGAGGTCACAGAGGAGGACTATCTAGCAACTGCAGACTATCATGGTGAATATGATGTTTATGACTGGTACTATGTGCTCTGGCAGGAATGTGTGATGATGAGTTCCTCCTCAACCACTGGTTGGTTGACAGCGGATGTTCAGATCATGTATTACCCTTCAAGGATGACTTTGTCTCCTTAGGAAATCAAACCTGCATCACTACAATTATAGATGGCAAAGCTGTTGAAATGACTGGTTCTGGGGCTATTATCATTCAACAGATCGATGGTAAAAACAAGGCCATGCCTTACTTTGTTCTACAAGAAGTTTAGTATGCCCCTAAAGCTGCTAATTGTCTTTTGTCTGTACCAAGACTGATGATCTGTGGTTTCAAATGCAAAATCACAAAAGAGACCAAGATCTGGGACAAAGAAGGATGCTTGGTTATACAAGCCACCACTTTAGAACCAAGCCGGTGTAGAAATCTAAAAGATCCCAAGGAAAGAGATCCAAGGTGGTCAGTAGAAAAAGAATAAAAAGGGTGCGATATGTGCGACCCTTAGGGATTCCAGAGGGAAGAGACAAGAGAATTGACTTTATAGAGGCATACCACACTTTGGAGAACTGGAAAATGGGTTTCTGGAGTGAAACCAAGAGTCCTGGCTTCTTCCTGATGCTTAGGACAGAAGGGGAACATTCAGATTGACAGCGGAACAATATACGGATGGTTGGATTTGGTGAGATCAATGGTGGAAGAAGCAGGATACTTGTAGACTTTTGGGAACAGGAAGAGTGATCTTGAAAGATGATATTCAAAACAACTAAGTACAGTCTTTTATAGTCTGGGTATTCCTGAGACTTTGGCAGTGACAGAAAGTGATTTAAGAATAGAAAGAATAAGTCTGGAAAGTGTAACTAAGAGTCCGGAATGCATAGCAAGGAGTCTGGGAGACAAGTCCATAGGTAGAGACATAGGGTAGAGAGAAGAGCAGAGGAAAAAGAAGATAAGTACTCACCGGCGGACTTGACTGAACAGGGACTATGGACTTTTGAAGGTGGAGAGGACAGAGGGACGATGGCTTGAAGATTGCGAATTCATGGACTGATGAGTCTGGGGGTCAGATTGAGGTGGAAGCTCCGAGGACACAATGGGAGAAAGAGGGAGATGGCGGACAGTTGGATTGGGGTAGATGGGAATGTAGTGAAATGAGATGGGGTGGAATATGGTGTGACTGCATTGTAGGGAACTTGGGTTCTCTACAGCAGGAGTGCTGGCTCCCCTCCCATGTATTTGAGTCTGGGGTTTTTTCGCAGGTGGTGTGCGGATGCACTGGCATCCCTCCCGCCTGGTTTCATTGGTAGTTGGTGAGCGGGAGCACTGGCTCCCCTCCTGTGTATTTGGGTCTGGGGTTTTTTTGCAGGTGGTGTGCGGACGCACTGGCATCCCTCCCACCTGGTTTCATCAGTAGTCGGTAAGCAGGAGCGCTGGCTCCCCTCCCGTGTGTTCGAGTCTGGGGTTTTTTTGCAGGTGGTGTGCAGACACACTGGCATCCCTCCCACCTGGTTTCATCGGTAGTCAGTGAGCGGGAGTGCTGGCTTCCCTCCCGTGTGCTTTCTTGCAGTTCCTTTGTTGGTGCCAGTAAGCATTTGCTTGCTGTTCAACATTCTCTATTTGCAATGGTAAGTCTTTTTCTTTTCTCTGACATGTTTCTCATTGTTCTTCTCATACAGCTTACTGCCTTGTCCTTGTGGGCATTCTCTGCATCGTCCATAGTCCCTGCCAATCAAATATATCAATGCGTAAGTTTTTTTCTTCAGATATGCATGATGCTTATTTTTTTTCCCTTGCAGTCCACTGGTAGCTTATTGATTACAATAGTTCGATTTTTTTTACTTACAACCTTCTTTTCTTGGCCAGATTGTCAAGGGGAGGGCCCCTCCTTGACAACCTGGCCTTGCCTTTGCGTGCTTTTTAGTTACTTAACAAACAACGTCTAAACATGTAATTGAATGACAACAAGTCTGATTGGAACTGTTATGTGGGCATGCTGTTGCCGACCGCAGCATGGTCATGTGACCAGTTCACACAAGCGCATGTAGACCATGTGATCAGTTGGCGTGAGTGGATGTAGCCTGCTGCAGTCAAGCACAAATCTATGGTAGAGATTGAAACCTAATTGTTATAATAAATAGTGCTATGCATAATGAGGGGTGGTGCAAGTGTGGATGTTTGGACAGGTTCAACACTACTAGTGTTATGTTTTCTTTCTTTGCAACCAAGGCTGCAAATGGTTGTGCATTGCGTCGTAATCTCATCTCATTCTCCCCTCACCTTGCCCTCACCTCACCATCATCCTCGATGGAGCAACAACAACAACAACGAGGAATGACGCAACGCATGCAATCCTGTGTGTTGCGTCTTTTCTCGTCTCATTCTCTTCTCCTGGCCTCATCTCACTGTTGAGGAACAAAACCCGCAGGTAAACTTGGCCCGGGTTTACCTGTACTCAGGTACATGTATGGCTATTTCACGGGTTTTACAGCTGTTTTCATATTGGTAGGCCATGGCATCAAAAATACACATTCAGGCAGACTTTCTAATCAGCTAGCCAAAGCCTAAAAAAAAGACAAGAAAAGAAACACTGCATAAAACAAAGCATAAAACCTCCTCCCTGGTCTTGGGGCGTATTCCTGTGTATTCAGCAATTTCTGTGTCGTTTAAGCCAGATTCGAAGGGTTGTTTCCTTCTCTGCTCTGATGATGTGTTGACACATTGAAAGTGGAGTGGAATAAGGATAATTGGTTTGAACCTATTATCTCACCATGTACCTTAGGATCTCATGAATAGACTTAAAATTCTGACTCCGCCTGTCTGTGTATTTTCTACCAAGTAGGCCTATTGATATGAAAATGGCTGTAAGCTACCATGACCAATCTTAGTACATAGCACATATAGCCATATGTGTCAACCACATTGCTCAAGGTAGTAAGGTCTTTACAAAGGGCCCCACTCAGGTACAGCCACATACAATGTCATGTGACTGGCAAAAGGTCGCTTTGTCTAAGCCAGGAGGGGCATTATTGGAATTCTCATGAAAGTCTGGCAAACCTTCGAGTATGTCAAGTTTGCCATATTGATCAGCAATTGTTATAGTATTTAAAAACATTTTAATCTTTTGCACTTGCATGGACTCGAACACTCGTCCTGGGACTATCACATGACTAGACACCCCTTCCTATTCTAATTATAGCCGGAATAGTCATCCCAGTATTACATAAGCAGAGTCACATGACCCTTATGTCATCATCAGTCTGGACTCCGTTCTATCTTTGCTATCATTCTATTCCTGTCCTTATCTCTACTCGTGCCTGTTTCACCTATGAATAGTCTGGTCTGTGCACACTCCCTCTACAGTATATAAACCCTCATGTAGTAGCATACACCCCAGCCTAATTCATTTGTTCACATCGCCCACTAGCGTGTGTTCTAAGTCTAAGGTCTCCCCATCCTTTCCTCTGTCCATCATTGGGTCTAGTCCCTGCCGGGTATTGTGCGATGTTGGCCTTTGGCCTTTATCGAAGCATAACACTTGAATTAGGCTAGTACGCCCTGCCCAGACTTGTCCCCGTTGCTTTCTTGTTCTCACTGTGGTTATACGCAGTCCCTAGCATTGAGGGGTAGTCTGGTGGTTCATATGTTTGTGCACGTGCTGTACAAGGAGTCAACAACTCCGCAAACTGTTGTTTACATGGTCGTCCGCCGTATCAAATAAGGATAACATTGCTGCTCCCCATAGTGCACTAGGGGTCTTCTGATTGGTGGGAATCGCTTGGGCATTACCAATAGCCTTTGCATGTACATCCAATCCAGGTTCTCGTGATCACCTGTGAATGTCACGAATTCGCCTTTTGGCAAATTTCTTCCTTTGTGCCAGCCTTTAGTGCGCAGTTTCTGTTGCCCTCCATCTATACATAAATTTGTTCAAAGACCACTTTAGGGTCATGCCTGATTGTGTAGAGCGACTTGGGAATAACAGTTGGCGCTGCCCAAGGCCGAGCTAAATTTACATATCCCTACCTAAACGTAACAATAGATTGTATTAGATAGGTTGTTGCTGGGAAAAAGAAGACCAGAACAATTATATGTGCAACTTTGTTTCCGTCTCAGGAATACCAACAAGGAAACACTATCTCACGCGACTCCATCGTCGCTACTACCTCCAATCTCAAAAGTATCATCTTCGACCTTTTGCTTGCCACCAGAAACCCTTTGGAAGATAGAGGTTAGTAATGGTTTATGAGCAATTTCGACCAGTTTCGAGATCCTACTCCCCAAGTACAATCCCCCGTCGCTTCTGACGACGAAGAAGAAA
>JBBPRG010000628.1:0-10448 GCA_038092895.1 Chalciporus pseudorubinellus
CTTCGTCGAGTTCGAATATAGCCTGGGGGTCTATTTCCGTGTGGTATAATTGTGGATCAGGGGGGCTGGATGGGCGTCGAACAGCTGTTGCGACTCGGGGGAGCAATTCCCAAGCACGAGCGAAATCTGGAATGAATAAAGGGTCATCTATCGACATGTCTGAATCATGGGCAAGTTGGCCATCGGGTTCGCTGGACTGCATTGATGACGTCCAACAGTTGAATCGCTGAATGGTCAACGTTTCAACCGACAACCGCAAAAGAGATGGGAATTCATTACTAATCCAGAATAAGCGGTCGACAAGCATCTATAGAATTAATCTGCAACGAAGACTTACATCCTACGTGACTTACGCTCAAACCTGACCCGCATACCACACCACCCAATGCCGTCGAGGTCGACAACAAACAACGCCATCTCTAGCTCCAGTTCAGACGACGCTCTCCCCACGTACACACCCTAACAACATCGCATCTACAGTCCCCCCCGTCTCCACTTGAATCCACTCGTCAAACTCTTTGAACAACCTCATCGCTTGACTCCCGTCCGATTGCACTTTCTTCCCAGGCCACATCCGCTTCTCTTGAATACCCACGAAATCGATCTTGAGCCCTCCATCCACTGGCACGTCGTCGATCGCACCGACCGCGTCGTTTGAGCTAGACACACCGGGGGGATGCTTGATCGTCATCGTGACCGACCAAGCGTCCGTGCCGTAAAACGACGCCTCTTTGATATGGTGACGCGCAAACTCGTCTGGAGGATTGTTGTCCAAAGTCCATTCGAGTACATGGGCATCGAAGGCGATGACTTCGGCAGGTCAGGCTCGTCAGCGGTCGGCCGAGAATGAGAATGTACCCACCAGTCCAGATGATCCCAGGGTGATCAATTTTGATGGTCAATTGTCTCGTACCAGCCTCCTGGTTGATGGTATCGTTCACAGCAGTTACGCTAAACCTCTCCTCCGGCGGCCAAGGAGCGACATAAGCAGGATCCAGCGGAAGGTCGATCTTGAATGGCGAAAGAAACTATGTCACATAGCAAATTTGATCAGACGACGCATCACCGCATCGAGAAGAGGTGAGCACGAAAATAAAGAAGACGAATCAAGGAGGCGCTCACAGCTGAGAAAGGATACAACGCATCCCAGTCATTGTTGTAGTCGTCCATGACGACTGATTTGGCTGGAATTCCGTCTGCGCCAAACTTGTCTGCGATGCTGTCCACTAGACGGTCAAATCCAGGGGCACCATCAGCAGCAGCAATGTGGAGGTGTTGCTGCTGAGTGACCAACTGCAGAGTGGTCGTCAAGTGGTCAGTAAATTGCCTTTGCGATCGCAGAGAGTTGAAAAAGCAGCGCCCAATGAACGAGGGCTGGTGTGACCAAAACTGGCCAGTGCACCTTGGCGGCAATGCCAGCCGTCTAATATTTGTAGTGGTAATGACTTACGTCCTCCATGTGAACGACAAACAACCGCTTTTGATGCTTAGTGTCGAATGGCTCTTGGTTGTAGAAGAATGCCACGACTGCACCGAGTGCTAGTATTGCAACCATTAGCGCACGTCGCAGGGTTGACGACCCAAAACGGTGTGCAAACGGAACGCCAAAGGAAATCGTAAATGCGCCGATGACAGTCACAATCGAAGCAATGATGTATTCAGCCGGTGCGTCGCCGCCAATGCGACCAACCTAAGTTCACAAATGAGCATGACGGGAAGTCGTGATATCAAGCGAAGATATATGCTTACGAGAGGTACGAAGACCACAAGGGTAGCGGACAACAGCTGTATACCAGTGGTGAGAGGAACGACCATTGCGACAGCGTACGTCCAGAGAGAGACGTCCGATTGAGCTATGCTAAAGTCCTGCTTTTTGTGGGACTTGACTGTGCCATTTGATACAACCTTTGGTGGTGCGTTCGACCGTCGACCGCGTCCCCAAAATGCGTCGAAGCAGAGGGCCAGGAACAGCCCTGCTGCGCCAAGGAATGGTGCCGCGCCAGACCCAATGTCGCAGAGCTGCGCCACTGCCGCAAGACCGGATTGAAACAGTAGCAATGCCGCCAAGAGAGGCTTTTCGAGGGTTTGGGTGGCTGTTGGGCCAGTCTTGCTAAACGGAAGCTGACTGATTAATGCACCTAAGCAGGATTATTCAGATAAACCCACCACGCGACCAGAGATCAATCACATACCGATCATCGCAGCGGGTGCGTACAGGATCACCGGGTGATATTCTGCCTTGAACCAACTCATACCCTTCTGGAGGACATTGGTCATGATAAATGCCACTGCATTCGCGCCAACCAAACTGCCCACGAAGGCAGCAAGCACCGCTCCCAAGGCTGTCCAGACCCTCTTCACCCCAGTCGTCCAAGTGAGGTAGAACGACGCTGCAAACAATGTCAAATACATCACCTTCGCCGTCGTGAACGAATAAACTAGGAAGAAGCCGAGATTAGAGAAGAAGACGGTGCGTGGGCGGACGAAGCCGTGCTCAAGGCGAGGAATCGGTGATTTGTCAGAGGATAAGAAGCGGAGGAGTGCTAAAGAGTTCTCAGCCATATGTTGAGCCGCTCCAGGTTGGATGTTTTCAACGAGATCCTATATAAGGCTCAGATGGCAGCCACATGGAAGGATGCGCGGAGAGTCATACCCCGCGCATGTGATACATGTAGCTGTTCCCGACGATGGCCATCTGGACTCCACGTTAGCATTGAAAGGCACACTCGGTGGTGCAACCCCGACTCACATCTAATCCAGTGACGTTCAAGTAGTGCTCGAATTGTCTAAAGTCAGTACTGTGATGACAACTGAGTTGCAAACAAGAAAGCATATATTGGGCCACGCACTCGGAGAGCAAAACCCCCGAGCTAAATATCTCGTTGGCATATATAGTTCCGTAGGGTCTAGTCAATTCAATCGGAATTCGAAAGTGAGGAGTACTGCGGCATCATCCTGACGCACCTAGGGACATGCGAATATGCCTCGATCATTTCCTCCGACGTGGCTTGGAAGAGTAGTTCACGGCCCGTAGTACCAGCAGCTAACGCGTTCAATATCAGTTTCCTCTACGTATCGGGAACCTGCATACCTTCTAAATTAACCACCGCCCTCACGCTATGAGTTGCCGCCATCAAGATGCGACCTCCGGATGAAAGATGGGAAGTACTAACGTTGAAGCAATGGGATGCTGCGTTGAAAATAGATGAGATCCGTCTTGCAAAGATTCCTCCGCGTTATTAAACACTGTTGGTGGTTATATCCAGGGATGAAGGAAGAAGTGCTGGCTAGACTCACAGAATATGGCCGAGTAAGTGGGTTCCCATCCTTTCGTTTCTACAAGAACCCTTGCGCACTCCAGCATCACTCCAACAGCAAGTGCATCGTCGGCCGCTCCCGGACTCGGAAGCGTGCTGTCCAGATGTGAATTGATGAGCACGGCAGATGCTTTCCCGCGTTCGGTACCGTCTGATATACGGATGATGATGTTGGAAAGGTTGACGTAGGTTTTATAAAGTCGGGTGCCCATCATGTCAAAGCTGAGAGGTGGATGCAGATCAAAATGATAGAGCAGAAATGACGAATGGGTTAGCTTACCGATGACTTCCGCTCCCTTCTTGCCTCCAAACCTCACACTCGAGTTTTCTACCCCTCTCCTTCTCGATGGCCTCTTCACACAATTGCTTTATTTCCTCTGCCTTGCGGACCATCCATGCATCAGCCTCCGCATGTTCTCGTGTACCGGGGGTACGGTAACCAATGTCCTCAGAGAGGTATTTGGCGTAAGAGAGAATCGTAGCTTCGGAGGGATGGGGAACGCCAGTTTGTGGGTCATATCTGGGATTCTACGCTGGGACGAGTTCACGGAAAGAGTTCACGGTAATGACTTACGCATGAATATTTGGAGTTGGCAAAGCTGTCAAATGAAGAAGATCAGTGAGATGAAGGCACGCCCGCCAAGGTCTCGCGACATTGACCAAGGCAAAACATAAGGACGCACTAAATTGATGGTGCAATGTATACAGTGACAGAGCCAAGAAAAGAGGGGCGAGCGCCAGCATTGAGCGGATTGGGCCCCATTGGTGAGATACTCTACGGCTCATCTGAGTTGTTCGTCAACCCAACTTTCTCCTCTGAGATGAGTTCGAATCCTGGGCGGGCCGACCCCAGAAATCAAATTACAGCAAAGAACCTCGTTTACACGGTCGTGGAAACTGTGGCTGTGTTCTCCGCCAAGACTCGCTGATAACAAGTCGAGAATTCGCAGCCCGAGTCACATCTCCAATCAATTCCCCTTCAGTGGCCTCCTTCGCAGTACTGACCCGTCCTAATGCCGACACTCCCCTACCTGATCATCAACGCCTTTACGCGTCTTCCCTTGGGCGGAAACCCCGCCGCCATCGTCCTCCTCCCCCCCGGAAGTCTCTCCCCCACCAACCCCACCGCTACTCTCGACACGCCAACGATGACCACGCTCGCCAAATCCTTCTCCCAACCAATCACCGTCTTCTTCTCACCACCAAACCCAAGCGACGACGACGATCGCGTGTTCGACATCCGATTCTTCACACCCAAGCACGCCTCACTCTTCTGCGGACACGGTACGTTCGCGACCGTCAAGGCTATTTGTAGCGGATTCTTCCCGGGCATCAATGCGCTGGGGGAAGTGGTGAAATTTAGGACGGGAGCAGGCATGATCATCAGTGCAAGAACTGTGCCAGGTGATGATCATGGGGTCGACGGGGAGTTCTACGCGCTCGAGCTCCCCGTGACCGCGATAAAGGAGCTCTCAGGGGAAATCAGAGATCGAGTGCATATCGCTGTCGCGAAAGCACTCAAAAAAGATCCCACCCAGCTCGGAATCAACCTCCTTGCTCGAGGGGAAGGCAAGTTCGAGGATTACCTGATGGTAGTGTTAGATGGGAAAGATGAACTAGAGGGTCTAGATGTCGACGCGAACGCGCTGGTGAGTGATTCGGACGAATCTCCACGGAATTCGTTCACAGGTGTCCTAAACAGTTGGAGGCAAGCCCTTTTGGCAACATCAGCCTCAGCTATTCAACTCCCGACAAAGATCATGCATTTGTATCCAGGGTATTCGCTCCTGCTTACGGGATTCCCGAGGATCACGTCTGCGGTAGCGCTCATACTCTGATGGTTCCGTACTATGCCTCGCTGCCCCAGAGTGCGCTGAAAGCAGGAGAGGAGACCTACGTAAGGCAGGTCAGCCCACGTGGAGGTGATCTATGGATTACCTTTGATGAACAGAGAGGCGTCGTCGTACTCAAAGGGAATGCCAAGCTCTTCGCCAAAGGAGAACTGGTGCTTTGAGTCGTGCCACTGACGTGGCGCGAGCATCACCGTTGACGAAATTGGCTTCTATACATTGAGGTCAATAGTTGATAATGCGTAGGTACTCTTGATATATGGCAACGAAACAGCGAGAAGAGATTAAGAAGCGGGGTATCATGAATCATCATCGGAATCATCAGCTAGTCGACTGAGCGACGATCCATTGAAGGCATCTAGGATGTACAAACGACGTTATTGAGCACCCTGCAGGTTTGGACGAAGAGACTCACGACCGAGAGAAGGGGGATGTCTTCCATGGTATGCGGCAAGGGATGGCGAAGGTGTTGAAGGAACGGAGCTTGTCGATGTGCCAAGCGAAACGCCAAATGGAGAAGGGGTACTAGGCATAGAGTAATGCAATGTCCGTGAAGGTGTTGACACGGGCGAAGCCACGTACGATGAAGAAAAGGAACGCTGAACTTGGGGAGTCGTCTAACGATGCATTCGTGATAACGCCAACGGTAAGGGTTGAAAGACAGACAGAGAGAAGAAGCACTAACGCTGGGAGAGAGAATCGTCCGCCGTTTTTTGTCGCCTTTGGGCGTGAACAGACTTTTGGCTGGAGATGATGGTAGCGGTGGCAATGGATTTCGTGGATATTGGATGGCCACTGCTGCTTGTACGAGGTTGAGAGCGAGCAAAGCTGAAAGCCCTAGTTCTGCACAAGTTGATCAGGATGGCACGCGCCACAACGACTAGAATACATACCTGCGGCACAGACCGCCCAGAAAATGTTGACACCACCCTCACCGCGAACGACATTGAGTGCTGTCCACAGAGACGGAACGGGTAGTACGTAGGTGAGCAGAACGAGGGTCAAGAGAGATAGTACGGAATTGCGCAACCGCACGACGGCTTCGTTCTTGTGAGGTTTTGAAAAGTCAGTAAAGTGTTTTGCTTTGGATGAAGCGAAAAGGGCTGCAGCAGCTGGTGACATCAAGTCCGTAGACGAGGCAGCTTTGCTGGTCATTATTGTAAACGGAGAACAAGACCATAGCTTGGACGAGTAACTTGGCGCAGTGGCAGTCACGTGTGTCAAAGTGGGCCAGAGCTAGGCATGTTATTCTCAGATCTCAAGCTCTCAAGAGTCGCAATGTCTACTGAAGAGATCCTTCAAACGGTAAGTTCGTAACTGAATGTTCTCGATACACATCATCAGACACCTCGCCGGCGATCGTGGTCTTCGTTGTCTGTCGGGGAGACTCGCAGGAAACAACTGAATTTCTGCCACAATTGGGTCAAGAATGCAAGGCCCATCCGCTTTCACTCAAAGCCAGGTTATGCCATCCCCTGGACCAGTTTCGCGATCCATCGTGGGCACACCCGTACTGATACACATAGACATGTATGAAACGATGGAGGGTCTCGCAGTACGGTATGCCGGTGTCCTTGGATGCGCTGAAATGGGCCGTTGCTGTCGATTTTGAAGCTTTGTATCATGATGATATTGTCGAGCTGTAAAATCAACACGCGCAATGAGTAGACAGGTGTGCGGGCCGACTCGGACAGTCTACTAACCTTCCGCTATTCCAACCCAAGGGTCGCTGCAATCCGGGTTCATTTCTTCGCCCATGTACCATCAGACAAAGCAACTGGCCAACGTCGTGGCCGACTCGGAGTCAGCCTTTGAATCTCGCGAACAAGCCTGCGACTCTAGGTCGGGATCGATCTGAAGGATTTGTCGTCAGATGAGCGCATGCATGCTAACATAAGTATGACTCGGAATTGACACATCGAACACCCTCATATAGTTCGTTGTTATGCAATGTCAAACCTTCATCGTCGGATCCTTCGTCGTCATCTTGGGCGCCAATCACTCACGCACCACTGCTAATATTATTCGGCAACGAGAACGATTCGAATTTATGGGCAAATGCTGAATGCTGACTGAACATTAGCCAACCTACCGCGTGACACGCTCGGCGCAGCAACACGCAGGCTTGAGGTCTGTGATAAGCACATTTCCGGCTCTACGGGACGTCGAGTCCTGTGAACGATACATTCTTTGTCACAGAGGATGAGCAACTCTACTGGTTGCCGCGCGACTATTACGAAAAAAAATCGCAGGGTATGTTTCACTCGTGTTCACAGTTTTTTGGGGGCTGACCGCCCATGGACTCGCTGGCCTACTTAGACTTAATGCCTTGACTACGCCGAACAAACGCGGTCTTGGGTGAGATTCTTCTGATAACATCTTGACAAAAGATCTACAGTCGAATGGGAGAGAAAATGACTCTCGGATAATACACGTTACAAGCAACGGCCAGCACCTTTGGGGCGTGTTTTCGCACCCTTACCCATCCGAGTAATCCTTTGCGGTCCTGCGGTGGTGACAGCACGCATTTCCGTAAATTGGCTCAGTGCTCGGAGTTTTATAACTGTGTAGCACCCTAGCATTCCTCTTTCCCCACCTCCTGTTCATTCATTCGACGCCAATGTGATGGAGGGATTGGTTCCCCTAGACTATGAGGTATCCCGCGCCACGGCCTTCAATGCTTGTTTGTCAACTTTCATCGTGCAAATGTGGAAGTACTGATCATTTTGTTACACCAGGTTCAGCTTTAGTTGTCCTTTTGTGGGATTGGCTCATCTGTTTCGACGAGGAGATTACTCTGGTATGGCCGTGTGTAACTTTCTTTGCATGGTGTATACTGCCGCTGCGAGTGTTCGTGGCTGACTGATATTCTGACGACAGAATGCCTCGCTCGGCCATGTACAAATGGGTCTACTTCATCTGTCGATATGTTGCATTAGTTTGCCAGGTGTGCGTAAATCATTGGTTGATCGTTACTATGCTTGACAGTTGACGGGTCGAGACAGTCTCGACGTCCTTTTCGTCCAACGAATGGAGCGATACACTCCGTTTAACCTCACTACATGTCGGCTTTGGGTCACCTATCAGGGGATCGTCACAGAGGTATTTCTGGCGATCGTAGAGGGGTTGCTGATGATCAGAGGTATCGGATTATGTCTTATTCCTCGTATCATCTCACATGTTGCTTCACTCGTAGTTTATGCGCTGTGGGGTCGAAGCAAACGCATCTTCATCATGCTCGCACTCTTTCTAGTTATCGAGATTTCTTGTTCGGTCGTTAGCACCACGGTCGTGACAGGTGATGCGTTCTTCGACGAGCTTTGTTTGTTCGAAAGGCCTCCACTACTATTCGTTCTCTTCAGGTAAACCGAGTTCGTCAGCCGAATATCCATCTTACAGTTATGCACAGTATTGCTGCTTTAGCAACACAGTTCCTCGTCATACTCCTCACGCTTTACAAATATTCGCGCTTACCTCGTTCTCGTTCTCGAGGCCAGTCTCTGGCTATATTTGTGACCAGAGAGGGAAGCGTTGTTTCTCTCACGATTTTCGGTAGGCTTTTCCCGATACCTGCAAGGCACACTTTGACTTTGGTCTCTGTCATAACCGCGTCCCTAAAGCCCTGCTTTTAGCTGGGTTCGTGTATGTCTTGCTTGACACTGAATATGGTGACATCATGTTCTAGTAAGTGGTCTCGAGCTGGATGTACAAAATTCTTGCCCACACTGATCGCGTGTCGTTTTCTACTACATAGTTGGTTTTTATCGGCTCTTTCCATATCCGTGAGTACATTTTTCGTGAACACTTTGGCGTGGGGGTGGTCACCGTGGCTCAATAGATGGTGCAGGGTTGTCGATTAATTCTAAGCGTCCATCAATTCTCTGCTGCTATGCCTGGTACACCCCCTGTCGAAGGACCATGCTTCACGTCAATATTGATCATTGAACCGGATCCAGATGGTTGACAGCTTGAAACGTGAAGGTCTCTGTCTCTGTTGTTTATCCTGCCCTCGTAGTGACGAGGCGATATTAACGTTGTTTTTGCTTCCATCTCTTGTAGGCGAAGGGCTCCGAGGAGAAGGACAGCCTCACAGAACCTGACGGTTTTTGTTTTGCTTTTGCTTTTGCGAGAGCGTGGCGCCGAGGGCATATGTGACCAATGTGCGCGTGGAGATTCTCGGTCGAGCTTTATGGTTGCTCCTGCGCTTTGCCCGTCGGTCATGCTCGCATGTCGACGGACGCTGCTGTAAAGGCCTTCTCCCAGTCCTCTGTCCGACCACTGTCAGTACAGTATCCCGCTGCAGCCGTCAATTATATATCACAGGTTGCCGTTGTTATCAGGTTGAAGCAATCTGCTTGAGTGACAAAGATGCGAATAAGCATGGGTGTCCCGTACCGGGTGCCCTCCGACGAGTGTGTCGTGTTCAATGGGGTAGGTAATTCCCTCCCACCATATGGATAGTGCAGTGTTTCCACATGCCAGTACATGACAGACTCGAATGTCACCACCTGTCTTCTCTCATACATACTTTACCACCGGAGCTCAGCCCTGCAAGATGGCAGAGTAAACTAGGAGAGGGGAATCGTTTATAATTACATCTTCGTACGTCTACCAGTGGGTATGATCGGTAAGTTTGATCAATGTCCGATTCTTGGTGTAATCGTTCTGATCACTCGCATCGTCGGTGGCAATTAATATATAGTGATCAATGCTTTTCTCGTGCCAGTCAACTCTAGCCTGATGACAGTGAGTGTCCCGCCCAGCAGCAGCCCCTCGACGATCTGTGCCTAGCCCACTCCTTTTGTTGTACGTGAAATCTCCTCAACCAAGTCTCCACTTACACAAACATCCCATATTGTTGGTACATCGTGATGCAGTATGTCTCTGACATTCAGGCAGGGGGTGGTATCAAGCCTATGACGCAACTTGGAGGATCAAACTTATCTCAGTGCCTAACTTCCATCCGATCTGGAGTCGAAAGTGTGCGGTCTCATTTGCATAGGGTATTGTATCATAACTCGGACTTGATATGTCAGCATTCCTGTACGCTCAAATTGTACTTACCTGGCGTCTACCTTAATGCCCAGCGTTACGACGTCGATACAGATACGATTAGAAAAGGTGTTCTTGACCGTCTGCAAGGCCGCCAAAGTAACACGTTAGAGCTTTCAGCTTTGTACCCATCCACTCCTCCTCGATCTCCACCATCTCTCCAGAGTCTTGATCTACCGACGAAGACTCGGCACCTACGAGCAACGCCGATATTTCATCTAGGCTAGTA
>JBBPRG010000629.1:0-10447 GCA_038092895.1 Chalciporus pseudorubinellus
GTTCCGAGGTTCCGGAGTTCCCGCGCTCGTTCCGGAGTTCCCGCGCTCGTTCCGGAGTTCCCGCGCTGTTTCCGGAAGTTCCGGAAACACTCGGAAACGTCGGAATCTCCGGAAACGTCGGAAATACTTCCAGAAGGTCTGGAAGTAGATTGGACTTCATGGAACTGTTCGGGAAGTGTCCGGAAAGAGTTATATTTTGTCACCCACTAGGCCTCGCTTCCATCTCAGCTGCTCGCAGGGCTTACGACAACACACCCACTGTAGAAATCTAAAAGATCCCAAGGAAAGAGATTCAAGGTGGTCAGTAGAGAAAGAATAAGAAGGGTGCGATATGTGCGACCCTTAGGGATTCCAGAAGGAAGAGACAAGAGAATTGACTTTATAGAGGTGTATTACGCTTTGAAGAGCTGGAAAACGGATTTCTGGAATAAAACCAAGAGTCCTGACTTCTTCCTGACACTTAGGACAGAAGGGAAGAGCGAAGGAAGGGTCGGATTCAGTGAGAGCAATGTCAGAGAGAGGTGGAACATTTGAGGTCTACACCTTTGCGTCCACCATCTATGACCCATCAAAGCTCATACATCAGCTTGCTCTCTCATCATATCGCTGACATGCACATTCTTCCATGCACACAGACCATCATCTGCACATGCTAGATGATATCCTCGAATGTATGTACACACACTTCGTATCCTCATCACACTCACCCCATTCTCTATCCTCCGTCCTCTCATTTAGCTTACGAACGCCAAATCGTCTCAATCGTCGACGAACAGCATCGTCATCGTCTCATCCCTCCCACAACCGACTCTCAATCTTCAGGTACATACTCTTCCCCCCTCTTCCCCCCCCTCTTCCCTCATCCCTGCCCACTCCACTCACAGTCCTCACCGATCAGTGTATGTATATCCTTCGATTCCTCTTTCCACTCTCACTTCCTTATCACTTATGCACTCCCTTCCAGCCGAGGCCTCCTTCGGAGTAACCATACTCGCTCCTCTCCCCCAATCTCCCCCACGTCATCAGCAGTGTTCCGTCCGCTCCCGCTTCCAATCCGCAAACCCTCCCTCTTCTATCCCTGCTCCCCCCTCTCTCTCTTTCCTTCCCGATTCTTCCCCTCCTCCTCTCGACATCTCTCCCCCTCAAGATGCCCCTCAAGACGCCGAATCTTCCACCGCAAACCTCAGGAAGAGACCCCCCGCCTCTTCTATCTCCTCCCACAAAGGCAATTCAAAGGACGTTCCAAAATGTATGTCCCTTCGCATTTCTCTACCATTGCCCTAACATCACCTCTATCCTATCCCTCCCTCCATCAGGTTCCTCCTTGAAAAAACCTTCTGTTACGCTTGGTCTGGTTGAGCAAGCGTGGGACTCTTTTAAGGCGATGTGGGTCAAGGGTTCAAGGAGACGATGACTGCGTTGTCGTCGAATGAAGAGCTCTGGCTGCATTGCCAAGCTTCAAGGGTTCAAGGAGTGTTGGCACTGAGGCACAACGACGAGGGAGACGTTGACTTAGAAGTACAACGACAGGAGAGAAGAATCGATGTATTTGGGAGGAAAGTAAGAGTAGGTTCAACTTGGGAAAATACATCGAGTAAAGTACATGGTTTATATAGCCGAGAAATGGAAGGCTATAGAACGCGAAAGAACATAGATGACTAAGTAGTGAGTCATGCGCTGAGTAAGAAAGAATGCAGATGACTAAGTAATGAGTCATGTGCTGAGTAAAGTGCGGAATACAATGGAAGGAGACGGAAGAGTTACGTAAGTAACACTGCCTTGGTTGGACTCGAACCAACAACAAGGTCGTAAGTACACAGAAGAAAGGAAAAAGGAGACAGGCATAAGCGGATCGTAACACCTTCTCGCAAGCATCAGTCCACTTGCACCGACGACATTGCCGACCGTGCTGGATCTTGGGCTTGAGCGGGTCTTTTTCTTTTCCTTCTTTGTGTATTGATCGTCGTTTCTTACCCCTCCCCGTCTGCCCTATCTTTCCTTACCACTGCCCGTCCCCCATCTCACCTCCATCTTATTCTGAGTTATGTAGTTCTTTGTATGTCGTGTCAAATCAATCAATGCGTTTCTTCTCCTCTTTCTCTCTCTCCCTCTCCGAGTAAACGTAAACCCCTGCTTACCATCTCAAATATTGTTAAGACACCCTGTCTCCGCCCTCTCCTCGGTTCCCTGTAAAATTATTTCGCTCATATACCCCTTCCTAACCCCAATACAACTAGTATATTCAGGGTTCTTCCATTCAGCTCCTTCGCTTTCCTGCTCACATCCACAGTCCGAGTCCTTGGCTGACCCTTTTCCTTCACAATTTCACTTTTCTCTCCCTCTCACAGGTAACCTCTGCCGATATTGCCCCTACATTCCTCCGCTCCCATGCCCTTCCCCTTCCCCTCCCTTCAACCTCTCTCCTCTTCTCTTTCCACTTTTTTCTCCCTCCAATCTCTCTCTTGCACTCCCTTCCTCCCCCTCTTCCCCTACCCCTACCGGTATCTTTCCCCAAATTCCAAATGCCTCACCCTCCCATCCCATTCCCTCCCAATGACCAAGATCAAGACTTGTAAGTCCTCATCCTTTTTGATTCCCCTCCTTTCAACTTTCCAATCCCATCTTCTCAAAAGGTTCGAGTCCGACCTCGACGACGTTGAGAACGAACTTCTCAACCCCGATGACGACGATGACGACGACCTCGCTCGCATCCATGCAGACCATGGTCCACGCAACGGCCCTTTTGCTGTCGCACCCGTCCCTGATCAGCTTCTCCCAGATAATCCCCATAACCAGGCTCTTGTACACGAAGCCCTCTGTTGTCTGCACCTCGATGCCGAACATGACCCCCTTCAGAAATTCAATCGAGCTCCAGTCAAACTCACCAAGCTCTCCACCCTTCGCACCATGTTCGACAGGAACGATGCATGCATGGCCATCCAATCCCTCACCTGCCGTTGCGCTCTTCACATCGATGACGAATTCAAGATTGACACCTCCTCTCCCGACGTCTCCATCCGCAATGGTCCACACCATCTCGACTATGCTCTTCACCTCAGTAACAGGCCTGGTCTCGATGCTGCCTTGAGCACCCTCGCAGTCAACCACACCCTCACCTACAAGATTTCTCTGGCACATCCACACTGTCATGTCAACATCCAGGATCTCCCATTTAACTCTACCGGTCGACTCCTCTACATAGGTACTCGCGGCAACGAGGCCATCTATCTCGCCATGGCGCCCAATGCATTCTTTGTTCAACCCTGTCCCAATATGATCCCCGACCCCGCCACTATTCAAGCCCAAAACCGTCCCTTGCTCTCCCCTGCTGCCAACAGCTCCATGACCATCCAGCACCACCTCATGCTCGTCATGTTCATCGCACACGTCCTCGCTGAGAACCATTTCCAAGACATCCATTGCTGCGAAATCTAACCTGTGCCCCTCACCTGCGATTCTGTCAAAAGAAATACCGACATTCTGTAAGTCCTTCTCCATCTCTTGCCTTTTTCTGCCGCTCGCTGCATTTCGCGCAAACTCGGACTTTTCGAGTTTGCACGTTTTCCCTTGTTTACACATTCATGTGACCTGTCACTCTCATGCCCGCGTGTCAGCCCAACTTTCGCTGCTCCATCGGGTTTCACGCAAACTCGCACTTTTCGAGTTTGCGTGAAATCCACTCCTCTCCTCTCATATCTCACATCGTCTGCTCATTCATCTCATTCTTACTTTCATCTCATAGTGGACGCAGAGATGAACAATCATGCATGCTCGACATGCGCATAAGAGACTTCCACCAACTCCACGAAGCTTTCCTCCACGACTGGCAGCATTGGGTAGATGATGCACCCCAGTCTTGGAAACAAGATCACTTCCTCACAGACAACCACCCCATAGCACTCACAGTCATATATGGTCAGAACCAGCAAATATGTGCAAGGCTTTGTGACAGAAACACAGAATCCCTCCAGTGGCAAAACGACCACATATACACTCACATCCATTCTGCAATATTCTCCATCACAACTCATATCTCGTCCATACTCTTCTCTCTCCTCTCTTCTCTCTCTCTCTCTCACCCTTCTCTCCCTCTCCTTTCTACCATCAGCTTCTCACAGGTACACTCTTGGATTAACATCCCTGTAGAAACAATCCTCGAAAACGCAAATGGCGCCCCCATATATGACAAACCCGCATCAGATCCTCACAGACTCGTCATAGATGACTTACACGATCTACCCTTGCTCGACGACGACAATCTCGAAATTCACATATACTCTCAAGATGGCTTTTGCATCCCCCGTCACATCCCTGATGCTCATTCCCCAGCAGGCGCTCTCCTCGACCTCACAAAGGTTCCACAACTCTTTCTCCCAGATCCAGACAGTCTCAACCACAACCCCTCCACAGATCAATGCACTCTCTATCCCCTTGCTTTCACAAAATCTTTCGGAAACATCCAGGCAAATGGCCTTATCCATGACTTTCATGCTTGCCTCCACAATATCAACCTTCCTTTTCAACAACACCACTTAGACCCCCTTGCAGACGATCTCTTCGACGAGCATGACCTTGTTCACCTCAGGAATCCTCCTGTCGTCACAGGCACCTGCTCTCAGGTCTACAACGCCCTCTCTCACCGCATTCGTGAAAGAGCCAAGTTTCACACTGTCCAACTTGGCAACATCACTGCCGCTCTCGCTGGCATCAACTCTACAACCCAGTCTTCCAAAGTCAAATGGTCCTATCGTGTCGCTGAGTGTCGCATCGCTCTTCCTCATCAGGACTTTGCAAACAAGGTCACAGGTCCAAATTAGCCTGAAGACTCTCGCTGGAAGAACACATACCTCATAGACATTCAGGCCCTGAGCCCTGAAAACAGAAATAGATGGTATGCTCCTGTCTTCCTCTTCCCCACCTTTTTTTACTTCATATCTTCGTCCTTCCAGTGTCATCTATGAGCAAATAATCAGGCCCCTCACCAGACAATGGGCTTTTTCTACCGTCCAGGATGCTTTGCGTAACTGCTTGGTAGCTTTCACCCCTGGTGTAAGCATCCTCCTTTCCTCTCGTTCCCCTTCATCACCATCCTTACCTCCTCCCATCTCAGATGATTCCAAAGCTATTTCAATGGACCACCTATCTGATCATATCCTTGCTCCATTCTGTCTGAAATCAATACGAGCCGAACCTTGATGATCAACCCACGATAGACTCGCATGTCATCGAGACCGTATCTATCCTCGAACGTTCTCTCAATTACACCCACACTGGTGCTGCAAAGGTTCTCACAAGAGGTCTCATGAATGTCTCCTGGCTCTCCTTGGGTCTCATCTTTGATGGCTTACCCACACTCTCCAATGCATTCGCTTCACATCCTGCCTTGCTCACCGGCGCACTCGTTCTCCACACTAAGGACTGGCCGGTTTACACTGTGAACAACAGACCCTTGACTTCGTCCCGCTGTGTACAGGTGTGCAATTACAGTGAACAGCAATACAAGGTCAGTTTCATTTCATGTTTCCGTCTCTGTCGTTTCAACAACCCATTTCATCCTGTCACACTGCAAATCGCGCAAACTCGAGAAATCTGAGTTTGCGCATTTTCCCACCATGTCTCTGAACCGGGAGACTATCCATGCATAATCGCGCATACTCGGAGTTCTCGAGTTTGTGTGATTCCCTACTCTGTCACTTGTTTTTACACTTTCTATTCTATTACTCATCTGAGAGACTATCCATGCACAATCACGCATACTCGGAGTTCTCGAGTTTGCACGATTCCCAACCCCCCGTCACAACATGTCCATTTATTCTTTCATATGCACTTCGCTGGCATAATATTGGCACAAGCATCTGATCTGTTCTCTTCACAGACTTACCATGCCCTCTTCACCATACGTCACGCGGTGCAGAACATGCCCCAAGACACATATCAACATATATCTGATTTCTCAAAATGCACCGCTTGCTATGCTGCCGAGATTGCCCTCAAGGTTTACATAGACGACATCAAACATCTCGTCTCCAATGCAGTCTCTGCAGAATTACGCCCCCTCCTTGCTTCAGACAATCGCATCACACGAGACTTCGCTTGAAAACAGGCAGAAGCTCTCGGTCGTTGGAAGGACATACCCCATCCCCTCGCAATAGCACCACACACAATCCAGGACTTGATCCGCACGATAACCCCTCAGAACAAAGAATTGCCTGACCTCCCCATGTCAGACTTGGGAAACCAACCCCTCCCCTTCTTTGTCAACAAACTCACAAAGATTGCTTCCGCTCCACTCGACTGTTGTCAACAGCGCCTCCCTCCATTCATCTCAGGTGGCAATGCTCTTCCTGTCATGCACATCACATTGAATGAAATTTGCATCCTCGCAACAGATGCCATGGTCTCTCCCTCAGAACTCGACGACTTCATAGCCTCTGCCCTTGCTTTCTCTTGCAAACATCTCTGCTTGAACTATGTCCCCTGGTCTCGCAATATGGACCCCAACTTCAACGGCCCTCGCAGGGGTGCACCCTCCACCAAAATCATTCACAACATCTATCTTGGCATTGGTGGCATTGAAGCCCCCTTGAAGCTGTCTTCCACCGCGTTGTACCTCACTTGATCAGAGGCTTCCACGCTCCTCCTTAGACAGTCCTCATTGCATGTGGTTGAATCAAACCCTGCAGGAGAGTGGTCCCTTCTTGAGGTTGGTCTTCTCAAATTCTTCTCCATGCTGCACGAGTCTGTCCTAATAATATACCCCGGCCCGGGATGGCCATCCCGTAAAACCTTCTGTTTAGGCCAAAACGACATGTCAACGGGATGAATTTATGCCACTTTCAAGCAAAAACAACATTAGGACGTTGTGCTTGCTTGATTTCCTTCATTTCAACAACAATCCATCCCGTTAAGTGGTTCAAATTTAGCGCACATGTGCACTAAATTCATCCTTGAAAACCTTATGTTTACACTCAAAACAACATGTCAACGGGATGGATTCATGCTGTTTTTGAGCAAAAACAATGTTAGGACATTATGCTTGCTCAATCTTCTTTATTTTGACACAATCCATCCCGTTAAGTGGTTCAAATTTAGTGCACATGTGCACTAAATTCATCCTTGTGTTTACACTCAAAACAACATGTCAACGGGATGGATTCATGCTGTTTTTGAGCAAAAACAATGTTAGGACATTATGCTTGCTCAATCTTCTTTATTTTGACACAATCTATCCCATTGAATGATGTAAATTTAGCACACATGTGCACTAAATTAGATGGCCAAAATGATGGATTCATTCCAATTTCAATCTTGAGGATAGTGCACATGTGTACTAAATTTGATGATCAACGGGATGGATTCATGCCAATTTCAAGCATAAGGATAGCACACATGTGTACTCAATTCCATGGTCACTTTCATCACTCATTTAACTTATAGGAGCATTTTAGTACACATGTGTACTAAATATAGGTATACACAGGATAGCAAACTTGATTGGATCAAATATACAGCACTTGGTAGTGCAAACATCAACACAGATATTACATCAATCTTGGCTAATCAGCATTTACATCCATGTCATCTCCAGATTGGTCAGATTCCATCTCCATCTCTTCATCTGGCATCTTCTCGAGGTTATCATCCAGCCACTTTTTGACCAATGATCTAACTTCTGCTTCAACCTCTGACTGCTTGTAGTATGTAAAGCCCAACCATTTCATTAGGTCAGTGTCGGTTGGATAGCCAGGAAGGTTACGAAGATAGAGAAGGTAGACATCACGAGCGATAGAAGTCTTGAATGCATCGCGGATGGTAAACAGACCTTGCACGTATGGAGTCCAATCAGCTTCTGGATTAGAACTTGGGGTATCGAGCTTGGTGACCACTTCTTTCCAAGCTTCCATGGTATGTGTAGGGTGATGAGAAGTGTCATCAGGCACCATTTCTGCCAGCTTTGCAAACAGATCATCCACAACCTGTTCTGGTGGTACCCCAGTAGTTGAGGTTTTGCGAGGAGCCTTATTATGAGTCCCTTCTTCATCAGAAAATCCACCTGCAGGCGAGCGTCGTTTGTCTGAGAGATAGAATTTAGTACACATGTGCACTAAATATAACAAATTAATTCATACCTGTACCACTTGCACTTGCAGGGGCACTAGCTTGAAAGCCTGTGCCAGAAATTGATTGTTGGGCTAAATATCCAATTTTTAGTGCACATGTGCACTAAATTATTATCTAACACATACCAGATGTAGCAGTTATAGCCATGGCACCAGCAGATGTAATCTGAATTCTTGGGCGCTTGAGCTTGGCCTGGACTTTCCATCCAGCAAGTGTGGTGGCCAATGTCATCTGTGTGTCGTCCTGTAACTTAACTGGCTTGGTAGAGGATGATTGATAAGATGTAGCCCCAGTGTCATCCAGCATAGTAGCATCCTGCGCCTCCCAATAAGCATGGTTTTGCTCCATGGTTGCAAAAGATAAGTGTTCGAAATTTGGACCATAGCCAAGTGCACTGAGAGCCTTGACATATTCATCACGTTTCAAGGGCTTTACTTGATCGATGGTGGGGTCTTTGACCCGAGTGGTCTGCTTCTGGATAACAGAAGCCAAATCCTATGAGAAATATTGTAATTTTAGTACACATGTGCACTAAAATTCACTTTTACTTACAGCCAGGAAGGATTTCATGCTATGTTCCAAATTGGCATCCAACTTCAAGCCTTGGGTGGTTTCAATACATCCAACACCTGCCTGCTTAACCAACCGAATTATACCATCAACAGCTTCAAGACCAGCAGCTTCAACACGAGGTGCAACGATAGTTCGCTCCATTGCTTTGCCAATCGTCTCAATCCTGTTTGTTGTTGGCAGAACTCGAGATAGGGCCAGGTTGGTAAAAGCGGGCTTGACATCGTAGTGGTTCCATCCATCCCACTCAACATCAAGCTCGTGAGAGGAGAGAAAATCGTGGACTGTTTGGATAAGAGTGGTACGAAGGTCCCAAAAGATTTCGACAGAGAGGATATCGGAACGACCTGGTAAGCGTCTGGCATCGATGAGAGCATGGCGGATGAAAGTACCACGTTTGGAACGTGGTATGAGCTCCCACTCCACTGGAGTGGCACGGAGCACTTGATAAAATCCACGAAAGAGATCTTTGCGTATCTCAGATGGTGACCCATCAAGGGCATTGTTGTAGATTTTGTCTGTTGCCTTGGGCCGCACAACTGAATGAGGTGTATTCTCCAGCTCGGTTTGATATTTGGCCATGAAATCCAACAAGGTATCCAGCCATTTGAGGTCGCCAAACTTCTTCAACTGTTCTGTGTTGTCCTTTAGAGCAGCTGCTGCCCAAAGTTTGTCAGGGAAGATATGTGCTGTGGCAAGCATGAGAGCGCCCAGCACAACACGACGTTGGGAGAAGAGCAGAGCGATAATCTATGAAGCATTAGCATATTAACAATTTTATATAAGGGAAATCATACCTCGGCAACAAGTTCTTCGCGTAATTTGGAATTTTTAACTCCAAGTCTAAGCTCGCACCAGACATTCAAAGCGCCCCAAATATCCAACCACATCCGACCAGCGCCACGCTTGGCACTGAAGCCAAAGTTAGACATGGGGAACAACCAATGAATGCACTAAATTAAAATTTTAGTACACATGTGCACTAAAATTCAATTAAATGTTTACTTACCTCTGTGACTGCGAAGCTAAGATCACCTGTTGTGCCAGGTGCAATAACCTTGATGCTTGTCGTGTTCCACAACGACATCATGGACTGCATGCACATAGGGCTGAAAAGAGGCCAGGAGGTGGATACAGGAACGCGAGTTTCGCTGGTGGGAAGATAACCGCGATGTAGCCATTGAAGCTTTATAGTGAGATTGCGCAAGGCAGGTGCAGTAACATCCACATCATTGATAGTGAGCTTGGACAAACACTTGGTTGTCGCATCAATGAGGGCAGCAAAATACTTGGCATATGCTTCCTCGTATACCTGAATTTCCTTGGCTTCTTGTGAGCCAAAGAGATGCATGACTTGGGATAGATGGTTGGAAAAGATGTTGTTCCACTCGCTGTGAAGGTATGTGATGTCGTTTGGATTGTCAAAGAAAGGAGTTTCGAGGATGGAAAGTTTGGGTCGTATCGCCTTGTTAGAACTGATACAGCTTTGTTCAAACAGGGGCTGAAACTCGGATTGCAGGTGCTCCAGGACTTTTGCTTCTTGTTTTTCATCATCCAGGGCATTGATATTGTCACCCAGAATCAGATGACAGGCTTGATCAAGAGTTGGCATCTCTATGGGTGAACAAAGAAAAAGGATGGTATTCCTATCTAGCTGAGTCGACGGATACACCCCTGCATCCGAGGGGACGCGGGGACGCGGGGACGGTGATGAGGGGACGCGGGGACGCGGGGACGGTGACGGGGGGACGCGGGG
>JBBPRG010000630.1:0-10433 GCA_038092895.1 Chalciporus pseudorubinellus
GGGGGAGTTTTGAGTCCATGCATATGGGGAGAGTTAGCATCATCTGTTTGGAGGGACTGGCCCCACAGATGGCAAAGGCTGTCAATGTGACCAGCTGACATCTCAGCATTTCAAAAGAGAAGGTCTGCTGTCTCAAATTGCAGACAAGAAGTATACAGGCTCCAATCATTGGTGCTCTTGTCCAAATGAGGTGGTGGGGAAGAATTGGGGAGAATTGGTCACCCTCTGACATCACAAATATCATCTAGAAATAGAGTTAGAATATATAGTTTCCGACTGTTGGATTATCACCTGTAAGTTTGGCATGATAGTCACGAGCAATTCCAGGGGCCAGTTTGGCTAGGAAAGCCTGAGCAAAGTGACTGAGTGGATCGTGCATCAATGAGTTGAAGGAATAGCTGTGCACTGAGGACTGGTGGTGTTTCAGCCCTGGGACCGTTTTGAACCAGCAGTGACAATTTGCATAGGGGCATGATATTCGGCAGGTGATAAATGCATGGAAGGAGGTGTGTGAGTGAACAGGCATACAGAAAAAAAATTGGAAAAGACAAACAACTTGAGTGGAATTGATCCAGAAAGGATAGGTGGGCAGAGACTTGCTTCCAAATGACCTGAACACTGGCACAGTGAGCACCCCAAAAGCAAATCCAGGGACACCTTGACTTGTTTGTTGTGGTACTCCACCTCCGATTAATTTTTCTCTCTACATTCTGAACATCCCTTGCTCATCTGCTTCGAATTCTGTTGAGATGGCACGACCTACAACATGTCTGAAGAATGTAAACCAACACCCAGGTCAACTTGTTCTGGAAACGAAGCAGAAAAGGTGTACCTCAGAACAGAAGCAGGCTGACGGTGCTCAAGCTGAGCAAGCAAGGCAAGAACAAGCTGTAGCTCATGAACAAGAAATCAAGTGGCTGGCTAACCTTATTGAACACAGTGAGCGTGAGGACAACATGATGAGGAAGACATTGATTGGGAGATGAAACTGTCACATGATTGTGATGAAAATGCTGAAAACAAAGATGACAATCAGGATGCTATTGAGGACAATTTAGATGACAAGGACAAGGAAGATGAGACAGTCAATGAGAAACTCACAGAGAAAGTGTTCAAGAGACAATGTAACCAGAAGACCCATACATGGGACGCCGTACGAGCCATCAATATTGATCAAGCAGTTGACAGCGGTGCTGATAGCTGAGACCATGGGAGTACTTGGAGTACTGGCACACCCAAGCAACTTAAGAAAGGAAAGTCCTCTGTGTCAGTACTAAACCTTGCCCTACTGTTTATCCATGATCATACTCATTGAAACTATTCTCTTTTATTGGGATTGAATTGACTACAATAACAGTCAAGCATCGGCAAAGGGTGAGTTTGCTGGAGTTGGTCAAGTAAAGAACTGGGCGGACAAACTTACTTGATCCAAATCACTCCACACATTCCTTCCTCAATGATTGACAGTGACCAGCACCCACCATGTTGAGAAGGAACATGTTGTAATGACACTCGGGCTGTGGGCGTCTGAGGGGACGAATACTGCTAATTTAGTGTCAGTGATTAATTTCAGACCTGCGGGCAAATTACTTACAAGTACTGCCAATTGATGTGCATACTCCGGACTCCAGTGGATATGCAATGCAACCTCATGCTCCTTGAGCTCCTTTGCAGCTCCATACAATGCCTTGATTGACATCTGATGTTTGTCAGCAAACAGTGGGAATGCTGACTCGAACATGATCTCCTTGAGGAATATTGTGATGCCAGTTTAAATGACACTCTGGATGTGTGGAGCCTGCATCTTCAATGAGATTTGTTTGTCTGCCTGCAACACCAGATCCATAGTCGGATGGAAGTGCTGATGACAGCTGGACCAGATGGGAAGTCTCTTGTCATTGATATCATATCCCTCTGAGTCGGGCTGCCAGGGATAGCCTAGCTGCATGGCCACAGCATGCTCCTTCTTTGGCTCAACACCCGTCATGATACTCATCTCAGCTATTTCTTACACATGTATTAGTACTTCAGTGGAATCACTGACATCGTGTTCGAATCATCTGAATCCAACATGACCTACCTGTGTCATGGTGACTTGGACCGCCAGTGATAGTGTTCACTTTCTTCATGTTGGCCCCAATCTGAGTCAATTCTGAGTCATCAACTACCTTTGGATGCTAGTAGACAGTAAGATTCATGTGAGCAACTTGAATGGGCTGGGAATACATGCATTGCCATGTTCTTACCTCCAGCGCTCGGCATTCTGCCATCTTGTGGGAGGCTAAGTCCTTCTGAGAGATGCCACAGCACAAACTTACATTCCAGTGACTTGGACTCACTGTCTATGCAGTGCTTATCTCGGGCTTCCAAGTCCTGTGCCCACCATTCATATTCATACTAACTGCAGTTGTCATGGAAGGTATCTTCTGGGAGTATGAGTATTTTGTATCACAATTTTGGATCATCTACTCACCTCACTTGTGAGCATCTGCTTGAGCTGCACACGGTTCAAGTTGCTGCTCTGGTTGAAGTAAGTTGTCCTCACCACTGTCACTGGCAGCCCCACTACTCTTGTCCAAAGTGATGTTGCATCCTTCATTGTTGTCTGCAATGCTCCCTTCAATGTCGAACTCTTCTATTGCCCCTATAGATACTTGACTGAGCTTCCCTGGGCACTTCTTCAGTTTCTTGGCTAGAGCAAGATGTGTGGCCTGGGGTGCTTTCTCTGAGTCCACACTGGCATTCACTGGCATTCACTGGCATTGTATGGAGAGACCAGGGCCAGTGGCATGGTGACAATGAGGTGACAATGGTGAAGGTCCAGGATTAGAATGGCAATGATGTCAGCACTTGATGGAATCACACACCATGCTGCTTCCTCAAGGCATGCTTCTTTTGGTTACCCACAGCCTGGGAGTCATTGTCTCCTATGGCTTCAATGGTGAGTCCAGCTTACTAGTAGTAAAGCTCTACTCACTTCTGAGTCTGAGTCCATTGTTTACCCTCAGCCCAGCATGCCAGTGGGTGGCATCCAAGTCCTCATCACTTGGATGTGTGCCAGACTCTTCAAACTCAGGCTCAGGCTGCCAATGGCCCAGGTGCTTGAGTTTGATTTTCAACTTCGGTTGTATTAGTCCTTTCAGTTCGTTGGTGGTGGTGGCCACCCATTTGTGAGCATTACTATGGTCTGCATTCCACACTGCACAAATAGTAAGCTCAACTATCATTCAACCTGCCCAGTTCCCAATAAACCTTTGTTTGCATTTGCTGCAGACTTAGCCTTGTGTTGGGGGCCTAATTCATAGTCACAGTCACAGTTGTGGGTATATGCCAGGTAGGCATGATTAGTTTTGTCAGTCCGCATATGCGTCGTCAGCAAAATTTGATTATTGTACTGATGTGTTCCCTCTTCTCTAGCATTTTGGTCACCATCCGGCACCCCGGCTATACTGGACATCAGTGTTGAATTACCAATGGGTGTCGTGGCCATTGTGGCTAGAGCCATTTTCTTGGCCAACCGTTTCATCATGGCCACCTGGCTTGGGGTCTGAGTCTGTACACTGCCAGTGTTCTTCTTCAAGTGGATGGTGGCCATAGCTACATGAGAGCATTCAAACACCTTGGTTAGGTAAGTAAAAAGCAGGGCGGGCCTTTGAAAGATTGGGTGATGCTTATAAAATATTTATCTTTGATCAGAAATTGGAGGCACCTGCCAGAATGCCAGATGGTTGTGAAATTCCATCCCCCATATTCCCCTTTGAAATCATTTTTTGGGGGACTTGGAGAAGCTATCTGTCACAGTCACATTTGGAACCTGTTTGTCATCAGGTTGATTGGCTAAGTCATGGTCTCGATTTTCACTCGAATCCACATCCTTGTCTCACAATGATTGTATGCACAGGCTGCCAGGCAACCTTTTCACATTCTGGCTTCCCTCATCATATTTCTCTCACTTCCAATTCAGCCTGTGTTGAAATCTGTGAATGGTTGCAACACACTGGTTTGCAATCACCGTATTCAGACCCTTATCATGATTCTGCCACTGGTCCAAGCAATCAAGGAAATTTTCAGACTCCAGAATCAGAAGCACCTGCACCACAGTTCTATCAAGATGATGACCCTGTTTGTAAGTAGTTTCCCCATTATATTCTATTACTTTGCCTAATGTACTGGATACAGAAAATTCACCTCAGGCTCAAGACCAATGTAATGAACCCAGTGATGGCACTGACGATGAAGAAGCTGAAGCAGCATTCAACTTGCCCTCCAGTTGTAAGCGGTTCACCCATGTTATTCTTTTTTTTTTTTTTGCTTAATGTATAGGATAGGCCTATTGAATGGCTCAGAACCTGGAGATGCCACTGAAGATGCTGGACAGTTTGGCCAAGATAATGAAGAGGGTGACAAAGAAGAGTATGAAGCAGATAACACTGAATTAGAAAAGGCTTGGGAGCCTGAATGCCACAGACTCAGGGATAATAGAGATTGGGAGGAAGATGGAGAATGCAGCCCCAATGACAAAGACGGAGAATGTGGCCCCCACAATGACAAAGGAGAATGCAACCCCAACAATGATGATGGTCAACCAGGGTGCCCACCCAATGACTCAGATAATCCTTCACAGCCAGGTGCCACTGATCGTGAAGTGCAGATCACACTTGGTCAAATCCAAGCATCAACAATAGATTTGTTTTTGTTTGGCCACACTGGCCAACTGCTCACCCAGGGCTCTGCTGCCTTTGCTGCTTATCAAAGAGAGCTTGGGCCATCGGCCATGGACAATATCTACACACCATTTGCATCTTAGATGGATTACCAGGTAGCCTGCTGGGCCAAACTGCATGGACCCAGCTCAACCGCATTTGACAGATTGAAGGGGTATGTTTTTCTGTCTTGGGGACACAGGCCACAGATCACTCACTCAAATTGTGGATAGTGTTACGCTTGGTCTGGTTGAGCAAGCGTGAGACTCTTTAGGATAGTGTGGATCAAGGGTTCAAGGGGACGATGACTGTGTTGTCGTCGAACGAAGAGCTCTGGCTGCATTGCCAAGCTTGAAGTGGTTCAAGGAGTGTTGGCACTGAGGCACAACGACGAGGGAGACATTGACTTAGGAGTACAACGACAGGAGAGAAGAACCGATGTATTTGGTAGGAAGATAAGAGTAGGTTCAACTTGGGAAAATACATCGAGTTAAGTACACGGTTTATATAGCTGAGGAATGGAAGGCTATAGAACATGAAAGAACATGGATGACTAAGTAATAAGTCATGTGCTGAGTAAGAAAGAACACAGATGACTAAGTAATGAGTCATGTGCTGAGTAATGTATGGAATACAATGGAAGGAGACGGAAGGGTTACGTAAGTAACATTGCCTTGATTGGACTCGAACCAACGACAAGGTCGTAAGTACATAGAAGAAAGGAAAAAGGAGATAGACAGACGTGAATTGTAACACCAACCACATCCAATAGTTATTTCTACATGGAAGATAGTGCCAGTGTTGGCCCATCTGTGCATTCTGCACATTGCTGAGAGAGGACTTAGGCCCATCAGTGAGAGACAGAGCGGCGAACAGGGGTTGTGGTGGCTGTAGTCACAGCCACTATGCCAGAAAATCCCAGCAGAGTCCAAAAATACTTGAAACACAATTTAGTGGACAGGTATGTGCACACCTCTTGCACACCATGGCAAACATGACCAAACAATCTGCTGAGCCTACTACATGGAGTGTATCTAGCACTAGTTTACTCACTTCCAAAGTTTGGTTCTGGACATCAGAAAACTTTGGTAGTGAGTTCACTAGGGTTGTGCTTAGTAATGCTGCTCGAAGGAACCCCTAATTTATTTTAGTTTCAGAGGATTCACAGTTGTACATATGAAAGGTGATATTGTTCAAACACTAGTGTTAATAGATTAATGGACCATTAGTGACAATGTGAGCTTAGCCTGAAAGTCCTTTTCAGTAAGATTACTGATTAAAGCAGTTGACCGAACAGTGAGATGTTAGAAGTGAAGGGCCTATCAATGGGTTGCCAAGGGTTATGAGTGCATTAGTCAATGAGTTGCTGAGAGTAATGGGTCCATGACAATGGCCCATCAGCAGATTGCCGAGAGTAATGGGTCCATTGACTAATGGGCCCATCAAATGGGTTGCTGAGAATAATGGGACCATTAGTCGATGGGCCCATCAGTGGGTTGCTGAGGGAGTGGGTCCATTACTACTAGTAGTAGTCAATGGGTCACCAAGGCAAATGGGTTGCTAAGGGTGATGGCCCATTAGTCAATGGGCCCATCAGTGGATTGCCGAGGGTGATGAGTGGGCCCACCAATGGGTTGCTGAGCTTTTATCATGATTCAGGGAGTGATGGCTAGACCATAGCTGATGGGCCCATCAATGGTTTACATCATACATTGTTGCCGGCCTACCTGTTGCTTGCCTGACCTAATGCCCATGGGCCAGCATTGGCTGGCCTGTCAATTGTGTAATTTTGTCACTTTGGTTGCACTGTCCTTTGCTGGAAATGCTACTGCATGGGGTCAGTACAGATAGTAGCAGTCATATTCAAATTTTCAGTTTAAGCTTATTGTCCTTCGGGTGTGATAAAATATAACTCTTTCCAGACACTTTCTGACTGGTTCCATGAAGTCCAATCCACTCCTGGACCTTCTGGAAGTATTTCTGATGTTTCTGGAGATTCCGATGTTTTTGAGTGTTTCCAGAACTTCCAGAAACAGTGCAGGAACTCTGGAACCTAGGAACCTTCGGAATTGTTCAGTACACACTCCTATTCATCGCATTCTATCTATATGCTTTCCTATGCTTATTCATAGTTCACTCCATCATTCCCTATTATTATCCTTACCATTCCATGACATTTAGCACCTGGTTTCGGGCATTCATTGGACTTATGTGAGCACATCTCCACCCATGTACTTAAGGGTCCAGACTCATTTCCTGAGCACCTCAGTCATTTCCACCCCTTCCAGGCAGCAGCTGAGGTGAGTACTTACATTGTTTGTTTAGTCCTAATACTTATTGTACCTAGTTAGGCATTCCTGCCTATTCCTTAGATTTTGTCAGGGTGGTCGACAATTTAGTGGCAATGCTCGAGCAGGTGTATTCAGACATCACTCTGAGCTGGTGATGTTCAATGGGTACTCTGTGTGCACCCAATGCACACTGAGCTCCCCAAATGGTGCGTGACAGATATAAAACATGTAGTATATTTTGCGTTTTAATGAGGATTTTGGTGACCAACTAAATTTTGAAAATGGGAACACTTTTTTTTGTTCATCCATATTCAACATGTAAGCAGTCGTATTGTCTGTCGCAAAACTTTAAGTATCACCATTGTTTGCACGTGAACAAAAAACTTGAAATTTACGCACCTATTTAAGCTTTGTCCTGACTTCAAGTTGAAAACAACACATAGTCCACAGCAGTACACTGGCATATACTTTAAATTTTGACAAGGATTTCGGTGTGCATCTAAACTTTGAGTATCATTGTCACTAATGTGTCAAACTAAACTTCAAGTCTGATATTGGCATTTAGATTGGCATTTAAGACCCTCCTAAATATCTCAAAATCCGTTGTGAATGCCATGTCGTTCTACACCCTTGGCAGCACTTTTCGGCGATTCCCACGACCTCGAGGGGGGGTTATTTTGCTGGCACAAACTGACCTCCGAGGCCTCAGCGCCGCCAGTGGATTTATGCTAAATCCCGATGTGATTCTGCAACCATCTCCCAGCCTGTCACACTGATCCGCGCAACCATCCGAAGCCACTCCAGGATGCTTTTTGCACTGTTTACCAACCTTCTCGTGCAGTTCTGCGCCATCCTCAGGAGCTTTCCTTGACCATCTGCCGCCGCTTTGTGCAGTTTCTTGTGAGTCAGCAATCCATCTCCTGCAGTTTTCTGCCAATCTGGACACCATCTAGTGGGCTTTTTCCTACCTTTGAACGCTATCCACACACCATCTCCTGCGCTTACGGAGCCATCTTACCCCCTCTGCACGCAGTTTACTGTTCATCCATATACCATCGCCCCCATTATCTTGCGCTCTTCGCAAGTGGTTTCATGCCTATCCGCATGCCATCACCCACGCCTATTGAGTCATCTCACGCCCTTTGCGTGTGTGGTCTTGTGCCCATCCATATACCATCACCCCCACATTTGAGGCCATCCACACACCATCGCCCGCACTTAGTGAGCCATCTCGCACCCTTTGCATGCGGTTTCCGGTCCATATGTAGATCATTGCTCGCCCATCTTGCATCCTCTTCTGGTCCATCTACACACCCAGTCTCATTCACTCGTGTACCCATTCTGTTCTCAATCTTAGATCCCCCCAAATTATAATGAAATAACTGGATTCAGAAATGCATGATGAAAGAGTATCGAGCCAACACATCTACGACAGGAGACCATAGCTGCTATTCATGATCGAGAAAGATCTACCTGTGACAAGAGAACACCACAATAAACCTACTTATCTCCTGACCCACCGTCATGAGCAGGCCGTGGCTGCTCCAACCGCGCCATCCCCCCGCCAACTGGATAGCCATTTGGATACGCCCCAGCATTGCCATCCGATGTGGTGGCGACCTCGTGGTAAGGGTTTCCGCGTGGAGCGGCACGAAGCTGTCTGGTTGGCTGGACGGGTTGACCACAATAGTAGTATGCGCCGAGTTCATAAGGAGTGTACCCACCAAGCAGCTGGCCATCGCTCTGAGGGAAGGGGGGAGGAGGCATCTGATTAGTATTCGGTGCAGAGTACGGGCCCCAGGACATATAAGGACCGAAAAAAGCACCCGGAGGGCGAGAATCGGGTCCGTGGGGGCCATACCATCCAGCCGCACCCATGAAGTGGCCATGGTTGTTATAGTGACCACTATTTTCCTGAGGTGAGATGTGAGGTGCTGCACCAGGTATGCCTGTACCAACAGGACCCTTGGCAAATCCACGAGGGAAAGGGTGGTATTGAGGCCGGTATGGATTGTGCACGTTGGGGGGAGCAGGAACATGAGGGTTGACATCCTGGCGTATCGTGACTGAGGCTGGATGATCGTGGAATGATCCGATGGCCTATGGCATCAGTGGGGGAATGCACACAACCCTCTTCTGCCACAAGGAGATTCGCTGAGGGGACAGAGAGCACGTCTGGTTGCTCTGCGACTGTTGTTGTTGCCGTCGTCACAAACATGGCTCGTTTGCGAAGACTGAACGGGTCGACTGAGTCGTCTGAGTCGACTTTGACCTCGCTCTTCTTTGTGATGATCCTTGGTTTGGGGCAAACAGCCAGTGAAATGGTCCCAGACATGTCAGCGGGAGGGAGCGGGGGATGAATGGGAGCGAGATCAGGAATGGACACAGGCACAGAAGTGGCATGAATGGGAGCAGGAACAGAAGCGTTGATGGGCACGGAAACAGGCACGGTAGTCTGAAAGAGGATGGGAAGATGAACGGGAGCTTCGTGTGATGTGACAGAATCCACAGTATTGGGAATGGCAGATGGGGGCACTGAGGATTTCTCAGGCACGGCAGTTGAAGAGCCTGAGGGCCCTGCTGACAGAGCAAAATCGTTGGGATGTTCATCGTGCGGATTGTGGCTCGTCAAGGGATACATCGTCAACTCGTCTTCTGATGATGCATGAGACGAGATGACATGTGCCTACCTTGGGGAATCAGCTTCCGTTGCTTTGCCCTTGCCCTTGCCCTTGAACAGCGGTGTACGGGAAGGGAGTTCAACGACCACATGCCTTTTGGTAGCACGATCGGAAAGGGTGAACTTGGACTTGCGTTTGCACGAGAGCATCTCAAGTTTGCTCTTGGAAGACTCGTCCTCTGGCATTGTGTCCCTCTCAGCTTTGTCAGCAGGTTCTCTGACAGCATCCTGAGCGTCTTTCTTTTTTTCCTCTGGGAGATACTCCGAGCCTGAGGGTGAGCTAAGGTCTTGGACCTCTACGTCTGAGTCGCCCCCCGGATTCTTGGCAGGTGGATTCGCCTTAGCACGCTGTGACTTGCACCGACTGCGTACCTTCTTCCTAAGAGGGGGTGGTGAGATCACTTGAATCTCATCAGATTCTGAGAGGTGGTAGGATACGGGGGGTGCATGGCGAGATTTGGCCTTCACCCTCCTGTCTGTCTTGTCATCGTCTGAGTTGTGGATGGGAATGACCTCGCGCGTGGAGGGTTGGGCCTTCTTTTTCTTCACGCGGGGAGCTGCAGTATTCTGTCGATGCTCCAGCCCTGTTTGTTTAGACTCGCCGTTGGCGTATATCAATCTACCGCGAGCGTGAGGGGAATCGTGATTGGGGGCAGCGCCAAAGATGATGGGTTCGCGGGAGTACTGAAGATCATCTAGAAATTAATCAGTACATGCACTCGAAAGGCACGGTTAATAACATCACATACCTTCTTTTCC
>JBBPRG010000631.1:0-10415 GCA_038092895.1 Chalciporus pseudorubinellus
GCCCACGAACCTTTGCCGCTTAACCACAGAAATGGCTTCTCGCCACTCCTCCACTCCTTATAGGCATTTGTAGCAGGGATCCATGTACACGTGTTGGGTTGACGCAGGAGGAAAGTCTTTTCGTGTTTTCTTTCACAATTTAATCCGTTGAGCCAACTGAGGACGTCTTCCAGCCTTTGCACTAGGCACGTAGGTCAGCAAGCCTCTGCGTGGAGTATTACGATGTACACACGATTCTGTTTTGCCACTGCATTTAAATCCACGAGCAACCCAGCTCCCCGCTCTGGGCCAGTGCCCGCGGTTGCACTGCTAGGGCATGATGCCAAGGTTATTAGCTCCGTCTACAATGACTCCATGACGCTTACCTGACGTTTGTGAATATTTCCTGCGTGGGACCCGCATATGATGCTCCATTGTCCATTGTATGCGCATCAACCTCACTCTGCTCAGCATGTACCCTCGTTGACCGCTGAATGAGTGCTTCTGGATTCCTTGGTAGAAGAGTCACGCAAAGGCTCCTCATGTCGCTGAGACACTCACCAGACGTCCATTGTAAGCAGGAAATGGAATTGATCCCTACGCTCCTTAAAGAAATCTCGAATCTCCTTGATTTTGTTGTCTTCGAGTGGGGAGCCTGGCATAGCAGCCGATCCACATGATGCCGGTTGAACACTGGCACTCATGACCGTATCCTGCATCATCTCCAATTCGATTAGGCAATCCTTCGGCCCCTGGCTGGACAGCCAAACGGAAAGGCGCTCATCGAGGACGTGGTCGGTTGAAGACGAAACTTCATCGAGAGTTTGCAGGACAACATGAGAAGCAGATGCGATCATCTCCAACCCAAGGCGGCAGAGGTCGACATCATGGATGTTCTCAGCGCTTGCATACGTTGAAAGTGATTCAATAGTTCTCCGTGAGGTAGACTCGATTTTCTGCAGCACAAACTTTGCGACTTTGAACTGACTCATAAATTCGAGTCAGAGGTTATCGTTGGGAAGGTTGAAAGTAGTCTTGAAACAGATATGTTGGCAATTGGCAGACTTGCAGACACTGGTAGGAAGAAAGGAAGCTCAAGGCAACTACTAGTACTTCGGTCCTCGTGTCGTCGGTGCTGTGCTTGCCCCACTCGCGTGGCTACAGCACCTCACGGCAGTCGTTCAGGCTGGCAAGTACCACTTCCCTCCACTGAGAAAGGGAGAGAAGTTTCATCATTGGGTCTTGGTCAGTTTCATCGACAGTGATATCGATGAGGTGGGGTTTGCTACGTTCCAGATGGAGTTGAACGAAGTCGTACAGTTGTATCAGTAGAGTTTACCCGGATGTCGGTCCAGAGTAACGGGTTTGAGATTAAACGGTGACGACAAGCACGAGGAACCACAAGCAGAACTAAATCACGGTAGAAAAGTGGTATTCCGCTGTTCGTTCTTCGCCTGCAGCAACTTTTGCGACATGCCTCGAGATGTCTGCCAGTGCATTTGTGTAGGGTTTTAAACCAGTAGAGATCGTACACGATCACACACTCGAATATCCGTGAAAGAAGCTCGATAGGAAGTCTGCCAACTGGACATGAATTGCCTTCAGGACGAACAAACAGTTATTCGCGCACAGCCACAGTAGGATGACCGGCGGACTCCGAAATATTCCCACGATTCGGCTGCCTCGTCCGAATCTGCGTAAGTTCCCGTCGTCGAATCTACAACAGAATCGTCATGTCCACCCGGGCAATCGTTGGTCTCAGCCCCGCTCTCAGGAGGGCAACATTTGCTCCAAAACTCGGTCAGTAACCAGTTAAAAAAATCAAGCCATTCAGCACACTTATAACTATCACATGTCCCACAGCCAGGAACCAGCTCATCCTGCGATCTGCCTTTGGTGCGCGGGGAATTCAGACGAAATCCCTTCCTCCTTCGGCTTCGCAGGAAATTCTTAACCAACAGCGCTTGAAGCGCCCTTCTAGTCCTCATTTCACCATCTACCAGCCCCAGTTGACATGGCTTGGCTCTATCGCTAACCGTGCCACTGGTGGGGCTCTCAGCGCGCGTGAGTTCTTTCCCCTTTGCCTGTTTCAACTGTGCCAAGACGTCTCGTCCAGTCCTTTACGGTTTCTCTTTGGCGTACCTCATCGCCCCCGGCACTTTCGACAGCGCACATATCATCGAATTCGTCGCTGGATTGCCAGACATCGTTAAGACGTCTGGGAAAGTTATCCTCGCTGCACCTTTCGCTTTCCACTCGTGGAACGGTCTCCGCCATCTCGCATGGGATATGGGCAAATGTAGGCTCTCATTTCACTCCTCGGTCATCTGACACTGACCCGAACTATAGTTATGACCGTCAAGGGTGCCTACAGCACCGGTTATGCAGTCCTTGGCGCAACGACTGTCTCGACTCTCTACCTCGCGTTCATGATGTAAATGTGGTAGATTCCGCTGTTGTCGTCCGGTTTACTTCCGGAAATAAACTACACCATTTCTTTCGCGGTCGCTCGGATGGCACTAGATGCTCAGTTCACACTGGGATAGGTACGTTGGTCGATGTCTGATCACTTACTCTCTATTGTATACTCTTCCGAATGCTGGCTCTCCGAGGCGGTAAGCGGACTACTGTCAGACTTGCACTGATACTTAATAATACTATTAAAAATCCATCATGCATCATGTGCCATAGAGGGTAATTGGTAGTATCACGTAGCAGGTATGTTGGGATAAACGACAAGTATTGCACATGAGTGGAATGAACGAGCGACGAGTCCGTAAGGTTAAAATATGTAGATGGTGATAACGGGGATGTTCGATGGAGATGGAAATGATGATGATGTTGTGTTGTCTGATGGGGGAATTGTGGGTCACGTGCGTAAATGATTGTGGTTGTGGTTAAGAGAAGAAAAGTGAAATCAGGAGCGCGAGGATCATCCGAGAACAATGTCGTTATTGCCCTGAGTCGACGATTCCCAGATCATGTTCGGTAGTGGTGGGTGAGGATGGGCCGGCCCAGGTGTAGCGCCCACACCACCTTCCTCCGTCTCCCGACCCCGTCCGTCAGCAAGCCACGCCACCTCATGCCTATACACCGGTCGGCCCTGAGGCGTCATCCCAACGACAGTCGTTGCTCCCGAAACAGTCTCCGCTCTTCTCCGACTGCGCAGCTGCGCAAACGCCTGCGACGTCGGGGAAGGTACAGGTTGAGGTACGTTGGGCGGCAACGCGGTCACGCGTTGTCTCGTGGGCTGGATTAAAGCAGAGGCTGGCGGAGGTGGGACAAGCGCCTCGTTACCTATGATCCGGAGGCCCGCTGCCGCTGCTCTTTCGCGCGCTAGGCGTTCTCTCTCAGCTCGCCTTTCCGCTCGCGCTGCGACATTGCTATCGGTCCCATCCGTTCCACTTCCTACACCATGAGAGTGCTCCATGTGTGCCGGATCTTCCGTTTCATCTCCATCTTTTGCACTACACCAGAACCGATGTCCCTCGCTCCAGGCAGTGCTCTGACATTCCTTCCCACAATACTTTGCTTTCCGGCATCGTCTGCACTTCGCAAATTCTCGAGGGTACGATTCCCATTTGCCGCAGAGCACTGAAAAAGATCAATATCTCGTGAGTCATTCGAGACTTTCAGTGACAAAGAAAACATATAGCTCACTGTTCGCACACTGTCTAATACCACCCCTACTGTCATCTTTCCGACATGCATTCCTCATTATAACGCCAGCCCAGTACTGAATCTCCGGAGGAAGCTTGGGAGGTGGGTTTGGCAAATCGTTTTCTGACGAACTGGGTCGGAACGTGAACCGTTCTACCAGAGAAAAGACATTCGTCATCCGCTGAGGGGTAGTGGTCGCAACACTAGGCGTCGAAGTTGAAGCCTTTTCCTTTTCCTTCCCTCTTGCTGTAGCGGTCGTGAACGCACGGAAAAATCCATGACTCTCCTTGGCTGGTTGAGGAGCTGCAGCAGAAGGGGTAGTCCGTGCCGTGCTCGGACCAGCAACAGATTGTTGAGTGGCACTGTTAGAGGGAAGGTTGGCCGCTGCAGGATGGAAAGATACCCGCTGCTTGTAAAAGGCTTGTCTCACGTGCGGGTACTTGCTCAGGTAGGCAAGGAGTTGTAGACTCAGTAGCACGTCTTCGTCCTTGTATGGTCCCGAGTCGCTATCGCGATGATGATGTGTGTGGCTTGGCATGCGTCCCAATGCGGCGGAGACTGGTTGCAAAGGTACTTCATCACGGCTGGGTCCAGTAGTGCCACCACGCATTGCCCCACCTGGTCCAGCGGCTGCGGGACCGGAAGGTGGAAGAGCCACAACTGCGGCTCGTGGCGTTGCATCTGGAGCAGCTCGAGCACGTCGATCCAGTAAAGGGGCATCGACCCCGAGTATGTTCCGCCCGGGTGTAGTTTCGTCCAGGGCACCAGGAGCTCCAGGAGGTGCACCCATCGCAAAGTCATCATTTGTCTCTAACGAGACAATGTCATCCTCCACGCCAACCACGCCAACACTGTCACCATCGACAACGCCACCCTGTCCGTGGTTGATGATGATGTGTGCATCGGCGTTGACCTCTAACTGGGCAGGTTCCGCGGTATCCGCTATTATACCCACCGTGCGCCTCTGACGCTGGGTCATAGAACGGGTTGGTGCTCGGGGAGCTCGGGGTAGGGCCGTATGTGAAGTGGTACTGGCATCGTCAGTATCAAGTGATTGGTCCATGTCTACATCAGCGTCGCCATCATCTTCGGTTTCCGTCTCTGGTCGTGAGTTATCGGTTAATTCGTCGGGAGAGGTGGCTATCCGTGTGCGGGTGCGAGGTGGGCGAGACCTGAGGGTGGCATTTACGCCAACAGGCTCGTCCCAAACGGGACGAGCGATGATCGTGCCGCTGCGTTCACGGCTGCTTACGATGACCGTAGCGGTAGGGGTACTGGAGGGGGGAGTTGCGTTGGTCGATGTTTCAGCAGAGGTATCGATCTCGATCTCCCGTGATGATGATGATGATGAATGTCGCCCAAACGAGGGCCGCTCGTGTGAAGTGACCAGGAGAGATACTGGTTGCGATGAGCTGTCTGCAATTATAGAGATGTCGGTGGATATTTCATTGACTGAAACATCAGCCATCGAGATGTCCTAAAGGGGGTGGGTTAGTACTAGGAAGGGGCAGATAGTGAACTCGATCCACTTCATCTATAGTCGCATTGGCATCGCCGCTGGCACGCTCCTGTCGAAAATTCTCTTCAGCAGCTATTTGTCTTTGTAATGCTCGTGTTAACTCTGCGGCACCATCCCTCTGCCTTTGTTCCGCGAGCGCTTGTCGCCTAGCCAGACGTTGCTCGCGTGACTCCCTCGGAAGACCGGTTGCGCTGGAGCTCGGACCAACCGCAAACCCCTTGTTCGCCAGCCAAGCTTCAAGAATGCATCCCACGACGTCTAATGTGCCTGCTTGCACAACCCGGCTGCGTATCGGTTCGCTGCCCCGAACACCGATATTCACCACACATTGAAAGGCGAGCGAGAAACGGTAGGCGGCATGCTTGTCAAAGTTTGGTGGGTTCAGCGTGGGTAGGAGCTTTGGAGGACGTGAGTTGGGTGGAGAGAGACCGTATATGACGTTAGGGTTTTCTGGAGGGGGTGGACACATGCAGAAGTCGTGGAGAATGCGAACGAGACGCTCTAGACCGCCATCCATAGTCATTATCTCGCGTATTCGAGGAGAAGTTGAGGTTAAATATGTTAGATGGTGAAGAGAGTTGAATAGAGGCAGTGGAGACGCGGTGTCGAGCGCTGCAGGCGGAATTGAAATATGAAAAAAATCAGAAAGAACCAGAACAGATAGGAAAAACAGACCTCTTCTATCATAGAGCTGGGAAGAAATGCAGACACAAGCCCTGTTTTGGGCAGGGAAAGCAAAGTTCGATTCTCGCATGGCGGTGTGCGAGTTGACGACGAAGACAGATCAAAGTCGTGTACGATGGCCCTGGTCGTTGGGCTCTAAATCTGTGGTCTAAGAGTTGGTGGTCAGATGGTTAACGTCTGGTGATGAATGTAGCGGTAGAAGAGAAAGATGCGATGTGGCTTGAGTCGCTTGACACTGGCTGAGGGCTTCCGGTTGATAGGTCAGGATGGCTGAGACGGTGTGTGTGGCTCTGTTTGCCCACTGTGGCACCGTTCAAGCCTTCCATCAAACCTCCATCTCAGGATCTATGGCTAACTTTGCAGACACTTGGCTCGGGAAAATAAAATAAAACGATGCTTGACCGTCAAGTATATCCTGGTAGTAAGTGGTGATTATATTGACGCAGGTGCAGTCTAGGTTATTGCCCCTAAGGCCTATCACTGGGGTCCTACTAAGCATTCGATCCTTTTCGAAACCCTGCAAATCATGAAGTAACTCACAGTTAACCGATGTCGTTCGCGGCAGCATCACCAGCCTGAGTGAGTAACTTCCCCGAGTCGTCAGTCGTTTCATTATACTGTTAGTACTGACCGGGGCAGTCTCGACCATTTACCTAAAATACACGCGCATGTAGGTACATGTCACTGCATGACTTGACTCACCCCATTCCTCGGCATCGTCTGAGAAGCGAAATGTAGTGCATCTCATAATCCTACTAAAAAACTTAGCAGAAATGATGAGAAAGTCGCGTTGCGGCCTTTCATCAAGTGCACTTCCCTCAAATCCCGAATGTCTTGAGACAGATCGGGTCCGTCGATGGTTAGTTTTCCTTCCACGTCACGACTAAACCACTTCCATATCCTTTCCACGTAGTCAGTTTGCTCCATTTATTCAACTTGGCTGTCTGCGGGTCTGGAATAACTGTGAAGGATCTACTTTGTTACTTTTCGGGTGTCTCTAGTGGAGTTCAGGTTGACGCGGAGTCGGTATGATCTCAGTCTCAGCCAATTTTGCGAAACAACTTCAATCTGTCTTCCTGCGGTTAACGAGTACGATCTACACCGAGACACATGGTTACGTCACCGAAAAACCAAATGTTAGTCGGGCAATCCATCCCAAAGCATCGAACGTCGTTCAGTCACCAGTACCGGCCATTCCAGTTCCTCTCCTTTCCATTATAGGTCGACGGAATATCACATTGTACAATTTAAAGCAAGTCTTTGGCGGCCTCGCGTGCCTCACGATCACAATCGCAGTATGCAGTATCCGGCACTGACGAGCAACATCCCGCACCTAGATGGACAACCTTCGCGTAATTTCACCTCCAGTCACGATTTAGGATGGGAACACAAGTACGATCGTTTCTCCACTGCCCCCGGAGCCCCGCTAGCAGAGCATGGGAGCTCGAAGATATCACAATGCCTCAGACGGTCATAGTGTCGACCCGGGAGTAGCTCTTCATCATTTGACTCGACTAGGCTCAGATATGAAGCTGATGAGGTACCATTACCGTGTTGGTATGATTCATTTCCATTCAGAAGGCGAAGCCCGTCTATCTGAGTAGGATCATAGTACATAGTATACACTGGCTGGCATGGGATCAGTCTCAAAACCCGCTCTTTTAAGTTTCCCGCCCAGTATGCGAATGGATTTTGTGGCCTTGCGCAGAGTGCAGCAAAGAAACGTACGCTTCATCAAACGCCCTTCCTGGTGGTTGTCGACGAGTTGTGTGAAGGTTGCATTCAAGTTCAAAAGAGTGGGGGTCTTAGTACTGCCCCTCGAGAGGTTCCGACGGGAGACTAGGACTCGGTGAGTATTTTAGCACCGTACCCGTTCATTTACCCCGATCTGGGAATCCGGTCCGTTGCAAAGTGTTACCGTGACCTAGTTCCCAGCAGAGCGAAGCAAAGGTGTGGGTATCTTGCCAGTACGCTCCCTCGGCGTAAGTCTGCGTAAGTATCTCAAATCTAGGAAACTTCCTCGATATCGTACTAATTGGCTGATCAACGATATCGTCACGTCGCAGTCACGCTGCCAGTGGGTCTGCAAACCTCCGCTGGCAAGGGTGATCGAGCGCTCGATCATAGGACAGGTGATAAAGATCTTTAATCTTCGAGGTGTGTCGTTTGATTCTGAAGGTATTGGATCCTGATCCTGAGTGTTAGTTTTCCTGCAGGAGTATGCGTCTTCTAAACACCAAAACGAGACGATTAGAGCAGTATCAGAACCCTCCTCCCTATGCAATCGTATCTCATCGATGGGGTGCCGAGTCGGAAGAGGTTCTGTTTACTGACATCATCTCGGGCGAGGAATCTCTCGTGCAAAGCAAAGGCAAGGGATACGACAAGATAATGGGTTGCTCCATCCAGGCATTGGAAGAAGACATTTTCCATGTTTGGCTCGATACGTGTTGCATCGACAAGCGCAACAACACAGAGCTCTCCGAGGCCCTGAATTCCATGTTCAACTGGTATCGAGACTCAAAAGTCTGCTATGCCTACTTACACGACGTCAGCGATCTCTCCGAGTTCCGCGAGAGCGAGTGGTTCAGGAGAGGCTGGACCTTGCAGGAGCTTATCGCTCCAAACGTTCTCAAGTTCTTTGCGAGGGACTGGTCTTTCCTTGGGACCAGGGAAGATTTGATCGACTACATCACAGCGCTCACCGGTATCGACTCCGAGGTGCTCCGAACTGGCGTAGTCCCTCCAACGGCCAGCATCGCTCACAGGATGTACTGGGCGGCGAGAAGAGAAACTACCATGGTGGAGGATAGAGCATATTCGTTGGTGGGGTTGCTTGATGTCCATATGCCAGCTGTCTATGGGATAAAGCACGAGGCATTTGCAAGTCTTCAACGAGAGCTCGTACATTCAAAGCGTGCCGACGAAACGCTTTTTGCGTGGTACCACATCGCCCCTGAAGATGTGGAGATGACGGATGATGCAGCGGCTGCTGCAAGCTCTCAGGCTCCTCCTTCGAACGTGGCTAACACGTCCTTGAATCACACCACCACTATTCCTTCGAGTTCCACCAATCCTACACCTTCCCATCCCGCAAATCCTCCTATCTCGAATCTCGCTGCTCCTCAACGTGATACGACTCGGAACCCTCACGTCGTCAACCTATCCCCGTCAAATGATGCCAATCCCTCCCCTTCCAATCATCATCACCCTGTATTGCATGATACCATCATATACCCATTAAATAGCACGGGCCTTTTCGCAACATCCCCCTCACAATACTTGAAAGTCTACGAGATCTCTGAATCCAATTTTCGCAAAAGTTTTGCGGACAAGATCGGAGATCACCGCAGTCTTCCTAGTTATCGGCACCACTTTTCCATCTCTAATAATCTTGTCCATATCTCCCTTCCTATCAAACATGTTGACGGAAAACGCTGGAAGGCCGTGTTGCGTTGCAGTCTTGACCCACCCTCTAAGAATCAAATTCAGCGTCCTCTCACCATCTACCTCGAACCCATCCCGTCCGGACAATACATCAGAATACACACTCCGGTTACGCAGGAGGCATTATATGAAGAGGATGCGAACATACACGGCGTTCGAGGGAGCTTGGAGAGGTTACGTGACGAAGAGATAAACTTGGATGGGTATTCCTTCCAGGACATTGCCGTAGTCGGGCGACACGGAGAGCAATCTTCTGCCCCACTCCGACCTAGACCATCGAAGGATCAAGATCGTCCCCTAGAGTCACTGACCGAAGCGGAGCGTATCGCAAGACTGCCTCAACACCTTCCCAGCGTGAAGACTACCAACGTCATCGTCTTCGGTGCACCAGGCGTTGGAGCAGCAAGTGTCGTTAACCAAATTCTCGGTGCTAACATCCTGTCCGACTGCGAGCGTGATCCGATGACCATTGTCACCATCGACTGCACCCTTGCTTCCAAGCCGATCCGCATCTTCTATGTCACTGGCCTCAAAGACCATTATCTCACCGTCCATGGTTATCAGACCTGCATCAAAAATATGTATCAGCTCGTGCACCTCATCCAACAGGCTGGGGGCATCCATCTCTTGATGTTTTGCATGCCAGGAAGCAAGGTCACAGCATCCGTGACATGCAACTACCGTCTTCTCCATGACTTTATCTGCAAGGGCCAGGTGCCTATGGTGCTCGTCGTCACCGGCCTCGGAAGGGAAGAACGGATGGAAAACTGGTGGGAGACGCACAAAACTGACGAAGAGCTGAAGGCAATGTGCATCCTCGGCCATGCGTGCGTCACGGTGTATCCAGGTGACACCCTTGCGCACCAGAAAAATTTTGAGGATTCCACTCGGGCTATTCGCGGGCTCATCATTGGTTTCGTCGATTCGGACATGGCGGAGAAGAAGTATGTTCGCGCAGACGTGCTCGAATGGTTTATAGAGATGGGGAGGAAAACGATGGATGTTCTCTCTCTCACTCAGAGGAAGGGTTTGACGTGCAAGAGGATGGCAGACATTTTGAAGGAACATTGCGATATAGTAAGGGAGTCCGAGTCGGATGCGACCCTTCTGGCAGAGAAGTTCTTCG
>JBBPRG010000632.1:0-10414 GCA_038092895.1 Chalciporus pseudorubinellus
CCGCGTGTGCAGTGTAACTGTGACCATGTAAGAGCGCGTCAACTTTGGATTGAGAGTTGAACGCCCGGAATATGTGATCAGAGGCAAGTGTGACAGCAAGGGGAAGTACGCCGCCGGTGAGGACTTTTGCATGGACGGAAATATCGGGATTGACGCCAAGGATGGGTCCAACGGATTTGAACCCAAGGCGATACAAGCCAACGAAGACTTCGTCGAAAATGACGGGAAGCGGATTCGGGAAGAGAGATTTGTCGCGAACGGCATCGACCATGACTCGTTGGAAAAGCGGATCTACGAAGATCATCCCCCCGGCGCCCATTACTATGGGCTCTAACACAAGAGCGGCCAGATTTTGCATGTTAAGAGAGCGAAGAACGTCCTTGACATGCGTTTGGTAAATGTCGGCAAGTGGTGAACTGAGACGGTCCTCGACGTTATATATGGAGTGGAGGTCATTGAACTTGAGAGAAGGAGCCGGCGAAGCAATTTTTGAGGGAAGATTGACACTGAATTCTCCATTTTTGACTGAGACAGTCGGGGGTTCGAACCAAAAGCCTTTGGACTGATGCCATTCGCAGGTATAAACGCCTTCTTCCGTCGCATCCATAGCTCCGATGGTATCACCGTGGTAATTCCCCTTCAAACCCACTATCCCAAGGCTTTTCCTATCGCTGGGTCTGAGATTATTTCCTGCATTAACCGAGAAGGATCGCAACGCCATCTTCAAAGCAACCTCCATTCCTGTCGACCCGTTATCCGTGAAGAAGGCACGGGAGGCCCATCCCTTGCCAGGTCCGTCTTGTGTTAAACGTTCCGCCAGCTTCAAAGCAGGAAGATGAGTTGCCTGAGGAAACATGACATGGCCGTACCGCCCAGCTGCGTTTGCCGCAGCCAGAGCTAGTGAGGGATGTGCATGCCCTACAGCTTGTGTCCACCAAGAGGCAGAACCGTCCAGCTTGGGTGAGAGGTATGAGCCGGATGAAGATGAAGGTTTCGAAGACGAATCATAAACGCTGAAGAAGTCTGTCCATGCGCTGTCGATCACAGTAACATCCTGCCCAGACTTGACGAGTCCGTGCTGAACAAATGGCCACCAGATGGTATCTAGGGTCCGGCGTGGCATCGAATCGAGCTCTTCAATACGACCGACATGGCGTTCGTCCAGTTGGCGCAAGGCACTGAAGACGTCACCGTCGAGGGTACTGGGAACGATTTTGGAGTAATATGATTCCGTGCTCGCGATGTCTTCATGGACATTGTCTAGACGAAGAGGCGGAGGGTCCAGTGACGCTACGTGAACTCCGCGTTCAGCAAAGTAAGGCGAAAGATACTCGTAGTTCCGATAGTAAGTGTCACGGAAGAGGAGGATGGCATCCACGATATAGCCACGCAAAAGAAGAGACTCGTAGGAGGATATGGTGGATGATATACCGCCGAGCTTAGAGTCCCCGATCAGGACCGTAGGGAGAAACAGTGGTCGATAGCTATCGAGCTGCGTGGTCCCGGAAAGCGTTGGACTGTGCACACCTTGAAGACATGTCAGGAATAGCTCTGTGCTGATCCATAAATACCACACACTCAGGAGTGACTCTCACCTCCAGCGGTTTCCACATACATATGCCCCGCTGTCTGGGCACACGCGCGGATATGTTCGGCGATCGCGTTCACGAAAGTCTTGTCGGAAGGAGCGGTGGACTGCCGGGATGGTCGATGCGCAAAACTTGTTAGAGAAAGGGCTGCTTACCTCGACCTCCGACCGTTCCGATGATATTTTGACTGCGAGGTGGGGACTGACGGGATCATTGTATTGGAACAAGCAATGCGTGTTGACCAGATGCTGGGCGGGTCCGGAATAACGTTTGACATGCCTAATGTGTACCTTCAACGACGGGTCCAAGTGGAGGTGAAATGAATTAACTTACGCGTCGTCGGCATCCCGAGGAGCACCCGTGCTGACGGGTTTCAAGTAGAAGGCATTGTTGTTCGTCAGAGCAGATGCGCGAACAAGGGAAGTAGTGATGATCGTCTTGCCAACGTCTGTGTTCGCGCCAAATATCTGGTGAACGCGAAGGTGTCTGTAGAGATGGCTCATGTCATATCACTTTGGCCGAGGTCGAGCATACAGAATATCAAGCGGAATCTAACTCGAGCTCTGATCGGGATTAACGGAAATCACAACATTCATATCGATATCGCCGAAACTAAACTGTAGCTTAACTCCGTACTACAACCGCAGTACAGTGTATGTTTACAGACTAAGCAAAGTACATCTCTGGATACACCGAAGACATATCCAGATGTCTCCGTGTGTTGGGCATAGCACTGTGAAACTATTGGTTGCCTATGGTATTTTCGATGATTATGGTTAAACGAGATGGTGTTCAATGATATACATCGCGAATGTACTGCCGAGCCCATGGTCCAAGTTCGTTATCCGCCATAGGAATGGTAACGCCGCAGATAGCAAAGTGCCGACCCATGCTTTCCCTGGTAATGGCATCGGCGGTGCCCACGTATGGGGCGTAGCCGACTTGGGGAGAGACGCTAAAAGCCCCTCTCCTCAGGATATTCTCGTATGCACCTGGCTCAGCGAAGAGCTCGGTGGCAACCGCCATGAACGTTTGGCGGGCTTCGCGAGACTCGGGATCGTTGGGGAGTACCACGGGGCGAAGGCGAGCAACCATCCGACTTGCCCTCATGTCGGTTGTGAATGGCCTTCCGTCCGCATCACGCCGGATGCCTTTGGGACAAGAGCTTGGATTGGCCGCGTAGTACGCCACCCAACATTCCACAGGGTCCTCTAGACGAGGATTGTTCAAGGGGATAGGAAGTTTGGGAATAGAGGCGGGATGTTCCCAATCGGGAGTGCGCCAGGTCGAGAGTAGGTAGCGTTGGATTTCCGTCTTCTGCTCCCTGGGAGTTCTGTGGGCTTCGGAACACAAAGCCTTGACTTTGGTCAAGGCCTGATAGTTCCCCGGTTGGTGAGCAGCCTTGATGAGCGACTGGATCTGCTTAATGCTCTTCGCGGGCTTGGTTGTCTTATAGGTCTGTGGGACAACCAACTGCCAGCCCTGAGGAGCCTGCTGTTCATCAACTAGGGACTGTGGCACCGAATCATCATCGTTCCCAGGCTGCCCCGCAGACAGCACAGCCGCGAAAGAGCGAGCGGCGACGCAATCAGGGAGCTGCGCCTGTGGAGATGCTGGAGTGGCCATTGGAGGCGAAACATGCTGAGGACATGATAGAGTCTCGGTGGCGGAGGACTGATCAGTTGGTGTGTCAGGAGAAGGAGCGTCAGGCTGAAGGCAGGGAGGCTCAGGGTGACGGACTACGGTGTGCACGATGGGATCGGCAGGGGGAGACGATTGTGCAGGGACAGACGCAGGAGGTGTGAGAACTGGGGGAGGATCAGCGACAGGGGTGCTCAGTTGTTTGAGCTTCTCCTGGAGACGCTCACGATCTGCGCGACTGGAGTCGAGCTGAGCACGGAGAGTGAGGAGTTCTTCACGAGCTTGGTTACGCTCGAATCGATAGCGCTCTACGCTGTCGCGGAGTTCGCGTTCCTCCTCTTTCTGACGGCGAACGCCCTCCAAGATACCCTTGCTGTAGACGTCCTCGCGAGCACGTTTCCGATCCTGGAAAGCGATCTGGAAAGCGGGTTGATGGGATGAATAGCTCGCATCGGCGACGTGCTTCATGTAGGCAGTACAGACGTCGCATCCCGAGGGATGGACGATTCCATAGTCCTCGAGATACTCCCAAGGGGACAAGAGAGTGGGAATGCCACGACTATCTCTGTTGGACACACGGAATGGCTCGTCGCTGCTGGACAGTGGGTACATTACACTCCTGCTAGAATGTTGTTTGGGGGGTTGAAATGGAGCGCACCAGGCGATATGGGACAAGTCTGGACAGGGATATCTGAGTTACGAAGACAACCAGCTGCATTGTGGCACACAAACGCGCTGATATCCTGTAGAACACGTGCTTGCCTTGCGGACAACACCTGGCATTGTTTGGTCCTGTTAGGATCAAAGGGTGTTGCAAAACAAACATCAACAAAGCCATCGATATCCACGTGACTGCGATTATCTAATAGCCTTACCTAACTGCGTTGTTTGATCTTGTTTGACGGTGGCTTGGTACTATCTAAACCTTAATTTGAGTATCAACACAGATTTCGAGCGACTCGCTTCGACACCAACGACAACCGCGATGGCCTCAAGACCGACTGTGACCGTACAATCCGCCTCAGGAGGTATGTCCCACACCCCACTCCCCGTCCTCCTCGTTAATCTCCAACACAGAAGCTTCGACTTCCCTTCCTCTCCCCGCCGTCTTCACGGCCCCCATCAGGCTTGATGTCGTCGCTCAAGTCCACAGTCAGTCACACAAAATCGCACAGATATCGTTCCACTCATATCTCTACAGAGAGCATCGCCAAGAACAAGCGTCAGGCCTACTCCGTGAGCGAAAAGGCTGGCCACCAGACCTCCGCCGAATCCTGGGGTACTGGTCGTGCCGTCGCACGTATCCCCCGTGTCGGTGGTGGAGGAACCCACCGCTCAGGACAGGTACATAGTTCCTGCCAGATCGCGCTTTCCCCTCTCATTTTCGTATCAGGCTGCATTCGGTAACATGTGTCGTGGTGGTCGCATGTTCGCTCCCACCAAAACCTGGCGCAGATGGCACGTCAAGGTTAACCAGAACCAGCGCCGCTTCGCTACCGTCTCTGCCCTCGCTGCTTCTGCTCTCCCCTCCCTCGTCCTCGCCCGTGGACACCGTATCGAAGAAATCCCCGAGGTTCCCCTCGTCGTCCCCACTTCTGTAGAGTCCCTCAAGAAGACCAAGGAAGCCGTCGCCCTCCTCAAGAGCGTTAACGCCTACACAGATGTTGTCAAGGTCTCCAACTCCCGCAAACTCCGCGCAGGACAGGGAAAGATGCGCAACCGCCGTTACCGCCAACGCCGCGGTCCTCTTATCGTTTACAATGAGGACAACGGTATCGTCAAGGCATTCCGGAACCTCCCCGGTGTCGAGCTTGCCAACGTTAAGAGGTTGAACCTCCTCCAGCTCGCTCCTGGTGGTCACCTCGGCCGTTTCGTCATCTGGACCGAGGATGCTTTCGCTCTCCTTGACCAAGTCTTCGGTACCTTCGACAACCCCTCTGCCTTCAAGAAGGACTACGTGTACGTATCGATTCTTTCTCTGCTATATACTAGTCTAATGCTTTTATTTCAGTCTCCCCACCGCCAAGATCACCAACCCTGACGTCACCCGCCTCATCAACAGCACAGAAATCCAGTCCGTCGTCCGTCCCGCCAACGCCAAGATCCAAAAACGCCCATGGACACAAAAGAAGAACCCGTTGATCAACAAAGCTGTTCTCTTTGGCCTCAACCCCTACGCCAAGGTCCTCCGCCGACAGGAACTGCGTACGTGTTCTATCTTCCCGTTGATCTTCACCCTCCTCATATTTTTACCTGCAGTCCGTCAGGCCCAAAAACAAAAGAAGGAGAAGAGGACCGGAGTTGCTGGCGAGGCTTTCCTCAACACCCTCTTCGCTCCCTGAAGTGCTGCATTCGTCCCCCATACCGTAGTTGCTTGTTTCTCATCGATGCACGTCTTATGACCTACTTCCATCCATGTCTTATGTGCCTTTATGCCATGCTCACAGAATTCATGAGGACTGCCACTCGATCGTGACATTCGGGTCTGAAATCGTATTCCCATGTTAACTAAGAATATCGTTCAGGATTCAGACCTCGAGTGCGCCCCTCGGTGGATGAGGAAGCCGCAAGTATCACATACATTCAGTACAACACATAAGTATATGACCCAATAATTCCCAACCCAGAAGGTGCAATGGCGACGACTCACGAACAAAGGCCTCGCCACTGGCAGAAGCAGCAGAGACAGCTGTCGTGAAGAGGTACATGGACGTCACGAGCGAGCGCATGTTCTTCGGAGGGTCCTCAAGCCTAGTGACGGACTCAAAGATCTCGCTCAATGCGATCAGAACATATGTCACTGAGGACTCGGATGTACACTCTCTACTCGCGATCCAGTTTGGATCCATACGTTCAAGGGGGATACGAGGGTTCCCGGAAGCGTCAACACAACTGCCGGCGTGGTGGTACCCGCAGGGGTTTGTCTAACAGCGTACGTTCAGAGAATCGGAAACCAGAGCCGCCTTGTAAATATAGTGCTGGACAACGGCTGCCCAGACCATGGGTCAGGCTACTCCAGTACCGAAACCCCAAGTAATTTTCTTGAGTGCGTAAACACCCACTCCACAAGCGCATGCTACTAACGCCATTTGACTTGATTCGTGAATACGGGGTGATCGGATTCTGTGGATTACCATGCCAAGTTTTCTGGATTGGGGGACAGCACCATTGAACAAGAGACCGTACCGTGCCTGCCTGGAGGGCTACTTGCTGAATTCCAGAGGGATGCCATTGCACTGAAACTCTCTTTGCGGTTGCCTGCCTGCAGCATACTGTCTTCAATCGCAAAGGTCAACGCAACACTCGTTCGCTCCAACGCGATGGTTACTAGATCGCACTTGGTGCGCTTGTGATGGTGGGTATCAGATTCAGAACACTGACTTACCGGGGCTTAAGTTACCGGTCATGGGACGTGCCTTTTTACCATCTCCATATGCACCACAGGTGGTGTGAGTCCAAGATTCCCCCATAATTGAGCAGTGGCACACCATCTGGAACTAGAGTCTGCAGATTACCACCGCTCCATACGAGCAAGAAAGCTCAGACACCGGAAATTATCTACAAACTAGGCTTGAACTAGGCTACAAAAATCAACGTCAAAAGAGTGTGCACTTATCCAATGTGCACGTTGTCAGTGGATGTGAAGATCGGGGAAGGTCAACATGAAGACGAATGAATCAACGAGTGGAGCTCCTCAATGGCCATGTCTCGGCGAGGAGTCACATGGAAGGGAAACGGAAGAGGGTGGCTGTGTTTAAACGTGTCGGGTCATCTGAAGACGTCTAAAGAACTCGATGACATACATTGCAATTCCACTCGACCACTGTGGTTCAAAGTCGATATCATTGCCATCGGGGTCTTTCGCCTTGGAGAAGGTGAACAGTGCGAGCATCCCGGATATAGCATACCAGAGGGATGCGTCGGCGACGTGGCGTCCGACACAGATCCTAAGGGTGAAATATTTCGAGTCATAATATGTCTTGCATGGAGGTTGTACTAACCTTCTGCCAAACCCGAAGGCGAATCCAACCGTATCATCGTTCAGGTGTCCATCCGCGTCCAAAAAGCGTTCTGGAGTGAAATCAAAAGGCTTGGGGTATTTCTCTTCATTGTGAGCCATTGCCCTATCAACTATGTTATACGAAAGTAGTGCACCCTAACCGATGAACCCACCAGACGTTTGGCATTACAGTCGCTCCTACGACATGTTAGAGACTGCTTGAATTAGCAAGAGAATTGTTGCTTACCTTTAGGGATGTAGTAACCATTGTATACGTCACTTTCCCAAGTAGCGTGAGGAGTTGCTGCAGGGGGTATGCTTAAGGTACGAGTCAGACTTGGTCAGAAGAGACAAGATCTTACACAGGGGAAGGATAGGATGCCATCTCAAAGTTTCTCGGAGAACGGCATCAACGTAGGGGAGCGATGGTCTATCTGCCCACGTTGGAAGCCTTGAAGTTCCCACCATGACGTCAATCGCAGCCTGGGCTTTCTTCTGAGCTTCCGGGAATAGTACCATCGCGAGGATGAACACTTGAAGCATTGATGCCGTCTATATAGTGCATGAATAATCAAGCATATGAAGATCAGTTCATCACCCACGGTCTCTGATCCAGCTGTAAGAGAGATGTGGTGATGTATCAAAACTCCGCATATATATCTAGGCATGCGATACTCGCCTCCAAAGGCAGTTGAGGAAGCCTCCTTGATCGCTTGAAATTGGCGTTGTTCCTCCTCCTTGGTTTTTATCCTATTGATAGCATCTGAAACCATTGAGGGACCGGCCGTCCCCTCTCGCTAGGATGGTGTTTGAAGATGAATCATTCAGAATGCGGAACAACTAACCATTCTCTTCAACACATACTCAAAAGGAGTGTCCACCCAATGGGTCATCCATTCCCTCGACTGGGCAGCCTTCTTGCGGATACTCATGCCAGGGAACCACGAGGGGAGTCTCAACACTAGTGGTTGCGTGAGCACTCGAGAGAAATACAGTTGGGGACGGAAACACACGGGAAGGAAACGCGCTAAAGAACGCAGCCATCTCTGGCCGGAGCTCCTCAACGGCCAACTGAATTGCTTTGCTGACGATGCCCACCATAGGGTCGTTCTTCGGCTCAATCTCATAATCATATACTGCTGCCATGATGATGGATGATGAATACCTGATCCAAACACAAGGTTCATAACATGATGGTCGAAAGAGCGCGTCAACCTACGTATGAAGATGACCCATGGCACTTTCCGGGTCCTGGAAGAGAGCCAAGAGTAATTGATGAGACTTGCGTTGCTGCATGGGACGATACTTTGGCGCAGTATCAGCCCTGAAGGCCTGATGGAACAATCTTCTGTGTTGTCGCCATCTGTCACCATAATGGATCAGAACAGTGTTGAACTCCAAGCCGAACCTAATGGGAATGTAAGTGCTACCCATAGCCAAACGATATAAACGAACATACAGAGCATTTGTTGGTAATACTGGCCGATCAGAGTATATGCTGGAACGCTGATCCAAGAGCTCTCTGGCGACCTTCTCTGAATTGATCACGATAATGCTCTGGTTGATGAAACTAGAGTACACCAGATCTCCTGTATGTCGTGTGAGCCGTTATTCGAGAGCCAGCCGTGACCTATGCTTACCATACTGTTTACCCCATTCCGTATAAGTGAGCCATGGGGCAGACGTGTTGATTCCCCGAACATTACCAACTAGAGGTAGGGGTGGTGGACCGGGTGGCAGTGGTAACGTACGTCTCTTCCTCTTCCGCTGAAGATACCCAATATCGATCGCAAGGGCGCAGATGATGACTGCGAGGCAGAGCTGTTGCCAGTTTGGCACGGACATGGACGAGTGGAAGAATGGAAAGGTAAGAGACTCTCAGACGGTCAATACGGCAACGTTCATATTTGTACGCGATCCACCAAAATAATCAGATCTTGGATGTTGAACAACGCTAAGCCAACCTGGGGTATACAAAGTTGACCGGATTAAAGCGAAATGGGGACCTCGGACACCAGTCCCGCTTTTTGCAATCCGCGTTCATTCTTCAACCAGAAATCGAGACCTCACACACACCAAGTACATGAATTAGACAAATTAGACAAAGCCGACACACCCCTCGGACGAGTCGACATGCCAGCAAGCCTCCACTGGGGCAGGCCAGATAGAGGTGTTCGGAGTCATGAAAGTGTGATTTCCGTTAAAGGCAACTTTCACTTGACGACTCAGGCACGAGCGAATAAGCGAGACAGAATGACAGTGGGAGGAAAACACGCGGATATGTCACGGAGAGAACTTGAAAGAAAGCCCAAAACGCGTCCGATCGCCACAGGGATGCCTAGGGATGCCTCCGACGTCGCTGCTGGTGATGGAGGGAGCCTGATTCAGAAAAGCAGCATCCACGTACGTTACTTGACTACTGCCAACAGGCCCGGGCAGCTGAGGTCAACTGGCAAGCTGACGGCGTTGTACGATGTAAGTAGCTCCACGGGGCCATTTGTGTGCCAAGCTCCAACGGTTTCAGCGATTAGGTACAGAATTCAGTCTGGCAATTTGTTCCAGATAGAATCAGTGTATGACTTTCCATAGCCTTCAATCTATCCCTAGAATAAATCGGGGTTCGAAGTTTGTCCAAATGTAATTACTTGAGCAATGACTGCCAATGAGATAACTTAGCAGTTCCTGGCAACCGGCACACACCGGCAACCTTCCTTTCCTGGTCAGGCTCCCCGAATAGAATAGAATTTCAGTCTACGGAAAGTCATCCACTGCCAGCGTCTCATTGGGCTCAAGTGATCCCCGCAATTCATCCAAGTTAGTTGACCATATAATTACCACCCCGCTAACACCGTGCCGTGCGGCCAATGCACTCCTCGGCAACCTTGTTCACCCTTAATCTAACTGCCAGGTCAATTATTTGCTCATCCTACAGGTATTCAACTGTCCTGGCCTTGGGTTGCCAAGGCCAGTGGCCAACACCCTGCTTTTCAACTTTCGATCGCTCAGAGTCAATATCTTAACCAAGTTGCTCCCGCAGCTGATGGTTCTCGAGGAACTCACGGCAAGCAATGCTGCAAACACGTTTCAGCCTGCAGTCAGCGTGTATCGGCGTGGTTGGGGCTTCCATGGACTCAGATACTCGTTGTCCTAAACCATGCAAGGTCTCCCAACCTTTGAGTCCGAG
>JBBPRG010000633.1:0-10409 GCA_038092895.1 Chalciporus pseudorubinellus
GTCGACTTGGCTGTTATGTGAATCGACGGACCTAAATCGACATTGCCCAGATACCCACTGATAACCGGAATCTTTCTGTTCTGCATCTTGACTTCAAGCTCAACGTTAACGTCCACGAGGCGCAAATATACGATCAGAAAGTGGTCTCCAACTTGAATTTGGAGCCATTCGCCTTATCAGGCTGTACACTGCTCGGCGCTAAGAATGCACTAACCATTGACAGGTCCAAATTTCACGCAATGAACGATACTGGTTTGCAATATACATAGTATCTTTTCCGACGTTTCGCAGTGGATACAGAACAATGTATTCAGCCCCAACTGGACCACGGTAACACCAAACTTGCGACAAAGCTCGGCACTTCAGTTGCTACAGCAGAGAGAAAGACGGCAAGACGGCAACAGCATCGAATCGACAGAAACTCTGCAGAGGACGTCAGTATACAGTTGGAGGGAAAGAAAATCAGAATCAGAGATCTTGGTGGAAAATAGTCTCATCGGGCGAGCCCTCTGAAGTAGCAAATATTAAAGAATATAACATCATAAGAGTACTAGACCAAGAGGAAGTGGGTACTCACAGAGACTACAAATTACTTCCATGTGCACGACTGACAAAGCTGAACGAGAAAAAGGCTGGTCGAGCGGAAATAGCCGAACAACTGTGCAGTCGAGTCACGGTGGCTGTCACGTCACGTCGGTCTCGGTGGAGAGTGTTGTCAGTGTATCTCGCGACGACCAGCGAATACGACGAACGATGGCCGAATCACTGCGTTACCTTGGCTCTCTGCCCGGCCACAAGGGCTGGGTCACTGCCATCGCGACCTCCTCAGAGAACCCAGACATGATCCTTACTGCCTCCCGTGGTATTTATTATCTTCACAACCCACCACATCTCTCGTTTTGATCATTCATATCCATACAGACAAGACTATCATCGTCTGGCAATTGACCCGCGACGAGGCCTCCTACGGTTATCCAAAACGTATCTTGCACGGACACAACCACTTCGTTTCTGACATCGTCATCTCCTCCGACGGTCAGTTCGCCCTATCTGCATCTTGGGATCACACCCTCCGTCTCTGGGACCTCAACACCGGCCAAACCACACGTCGTTTCGTCGGACACACATCCGATGTCCTTTCCGTCAGCTTCAGCGCTGATAACAGGCAGATCGTCTCCGGTTCTCGTGACAGAAGCATCAAGCTCTGGAATACCCTCGGTGAATGCAAATATGACATCAAAGATGATGGCCACAGCGAGTGGTACGCGAATTGTCATATTCCCTATACTTGCCGGACTGAATTTTGCTCGCAGGGTATCGTGCGTGCGGTTTAGCCCCAACGTCATGAACCCTGTCATCGTTTCTTGCGGTTGGGACAAGGTGGTCAAGGTAGGACCTTGAGCAGTGATCCCAGATCATCGAAGCTCATTTGTGACATAGGTCTGGGAACTCTCGAAGTTCAAGTTGAAGACCAACCACTACGGCCACACCGGCTACATCAACACCATCTCTGTCTCCCCTGATGGTTCCTTGGCTGCATCCGGTGGCAAGGACGGTATAACCATGCTTTGGGACTTGAACGAGGGCAAGCACCTCTACTCCCTTGAGGCAGGTGACATTGTCAACGCCCTTGTGTTCTCTCCCAACCGTTACTGGTTGTGCGCTGCCACTGCCAGCTGCGTTAAAATCTTCGACCTCGAGAGCAAGTCCGTCCCTACCTTTCCAGTCCTGTAATGTTTTGATCTCAATCTTTCTATCCTAGGTCCATCGTCGACGAGCTCAAGCCTGAGTTCATTGATGTCGGCGCTAACTCCCGGGAACCCGAATGTGTGTCAATTGCATGGTCTGCGGATGGTCAGACACTCTTCGGAGGCTTCACTGACAACCTTGTCCGCGTCTGGACCGTTTCCGGTTAAAATCCCTTGGGGGAAATTGTGCGAGAGGAAGACGGCAGAGGATTCTCGATGTATTGTCTCTACTTTAGCTGGCATATCAATTCTTACCTTTTCCATCTTCGTTCAACGCGACGGGGTTCGTGAGCGGAGACCAAAGCAAGGACAGAACGGAAAGCGTGTTTTGTGAGTTATAAATATGGTAAACATGATAACATCAATCTTGTTCAGCCTCCTGAATATTGCGCTGCCGCTCGTTGAAGTCCCAGCGATCAAGTCCTCCGAAATCAATCTTCATCGCTCCAGAGGACAGGTTGACCTGAAGCTCGCAAATGTGGGACCCTCGGGCTCGCCAACTATCTCCCCTGTGAGATGGATAAGTTTTACGCCAGATGGGAATGAAAAGATCATGAGCTTACGTCGCTGTGCCGTACAAGTCCCCGCTTTGGCTGATAACACGAACGCATTGATCGGTGTTTGACTTTGTGTCGTATATCCATACGTTCTTTCCAAAGTAGATTTCTTGCCAGCCGCCAGAATCTACGAGCCTGTTCGGGGGGCTAACGCGCCTGGTGCCTTGAGGGGGACTAGGCGCCATTCGCACATGAACGTCGTTGAATAGTCGTAAAACCGTAAGATTCGAGATATTCGCGAAGAGTTCGCGGTCTTGGGGGGAAGTAGGGTTCACGATCTGAAAGATCGGTGGAGGGGAATCTTCATCGTCTTCATCGTCACTGTCCCCCTGCGCGTCCAAGTTGCTGCCATCAGCGGGAGTTTGTTCTGACGATCCCTCTTCTTGCATTTGACCATCGTTTTCTGAAATGAGCTCCCTTTCACTTTCCACAAGTCGAGCACAAAACGTCGCCCAGGACGATTCGTCGGAAAAATCAGTTCGTACGATGATACCCAACTCCTGGGACGCTTGGTTGGAGGCCGCATCCAATGGATCAGGATCGGTGATAAAGTCGGGGCGCGAAGTCAATTCTAGCGAGGCGTCCTGAGAATTAAACAGTTATTCACTGCTGGCTCCTGGGATCACCGTGACCAATTCCTCGGACATACTTACATGCGGAATTAGTGGTGCGCCTGACCGTATTGCGGACCAGAACTCTTGTGCCACTCGGAGTCTCCATCTCCTACGACCCTCTGCTGGGTACTGTCGTTTGATCTCGGAATAGTTCCGCTGTCATGAGCTTGATGAGTATTCATCAGTCTTTTTGTCGATGGGACGTGGAACACTCACGACAAGATACGGTAGAAAAGGTGATGCGGATGACATCGTTGGTCGCGTCAAACTCACATCCACGGTTGTAGGTTCCATTGACATATCATGAGAACCAAACTCATTAGATCGATTCGTCGATCTCGAGGAAGTAAAACTTGGCAAGTCTCAATTGACTTATCTATGGTCAATTTGAATATTCCTCACAGTCATATGCCCCAGGTTGCTCGGTTCTCTGTCCACGCTCTCGAAAAGGGAACAACACGAGAGTGTACACGGACCGGGAGTGGCGAGACTGTCCGCAGAATCCGCGACCGTGTGATCGTCGAGGATCACGTATGTATTATTCCTCTTGTCCTGCGCCTCGTTTGCCTCACTCGTGGTCAGTTACATAGCCTTTTCTGGTCACTCTAGTCATCCCTTACGTTCACATCTCGCACACGCTGACTCGTCGTAAAATCAACAGTAAAAACTGGTCGCCAACCATGTGCACCCTGTTTCAGACATGCACGCTGGCGAAATCCGGACGTCCGTTCAGTAACTGCAAGTGTGATTAGAACCTTAAGGAATCTATATCCGCTGTAACCCGGAAAGGCACAAGCTAGTGAGTTCTGGAGATATAAAGAGCTTAGTGACTTCTCCGGAAGGGTGCTCCCACCGGCTCCACCTTATCCCTAGTTTGAGCGCCTGCACGACAGATGGCACCTCCCAAAGGAACGACTGGTACGTACTCTTGTCGTTGTGACCTGACTTGCTCTCTTACATCTGATGATACCATGCAGGGGCTCACCTTTCACGCCGGCAATGGGCTTATGCTTTCAGCCTCGTGACAACGCTTTTCTTCACTTGTAAGCACACTTCGCAGTACGCTCTGTGACAGTAGATCTAACGAATTTATAAGGGGGCTTTGCGTATGGTGTAAGGTGCACAATAACTTCACCGGGTTTGATGCCGATGACAGTCACGATAGCTCCTTGATGTCCTCAATGCTCACTTCCAGACTGTGTTCGGCATTACAAAGCTCCAGAGCACTATGCTCCAGCTTGCCTATTTTGTGAGTAAACAGAGTTTTCCAGACGTCGAAGTGTTATTTAAGATGATGCATATCAGGGAGCGTACTTTGTTTGGGCACCTTTCGCTGGTTTTTTCGTAAGTTCTTTTTCTTTCTGATAAGCCCGAGCGGAGCTGACTTGCAGTAGATGAGACGGATAGGATACAAGGTAAATCGTCCATGTGAAATCGGTCCGTGTTGCTAATGAGATCAACAGAAAGGAATCCATATCGGTCTTGGTCTTTATTCCTTGGGTGCTGTATTCTTCTGGCCATCCGCCAAATTTGAAAAGTATGGTGGATTCGTTGGGAGTACTTTCGTCATCGGTGCGTTAACCCCCTTTCCATTGCCGCCAATACTGACACGGCAATGAACACCATTTTCTAGGTTGTGGTCTATGTACTCTGGAGGTCGCAGCGAACTCCTACATTGCTGTTCTGGGTACCCCTCAATACGCGGCCGCCCGACTTAACTTCAGCCAGGGATTCCAAGGAGTGGCGAGTTTTGCTGGTCCTCTCATTGCAGCACGTTGGTTCTTCACTGGCGCGAACGAATACAGTCTTGGAACTGTGCAATGGTATACCCCCACATCGTCCATGCGGATCCAGACTGCAAGCTGATTTGAATACATAGGGTTTATCTCGCGGTCGCTGGTCTGGGCATCGTCCTTAACATTTTGTTCTTGTATGCACGTTTCTTTATTTCCTCAATGCTTAGTTGACATGTTCGTCAGCTTCGCGGATCTCCCGGAAATCACTGAGGAGGCCCTTATCGAGGAACTAGAGGAGGCAGGTATGCAAGACGCCCAGGGCTCATTCTGGCAACAATACCGTTGCATCTTCGGCTTTGTTGCACAGACCACTTACGTGTGAGGCTGACGCTTATACAAACTCAACTATCGTACTCACCAAGTGTTTAGTGGTGCCCAAGTTGGCGTGGCCGCGCTCGCTGTCAACTTCTTCGTCGACCAAGGTGTTGGTATCACCCAGGCAAGAGCCAGCCAACTGTTCTCCTTCTGCCAACTCACGTTCACTTTTGGACGGTAGGCGTTCCAGTAACCTCAGATGTTTGTTTCCATGGGTTGACATATGTTCCTAGATTCTTGAGTGTACTGATCTTGCACTTCATCGACCCAGCGCTGTTGCTGACATTCTACGGGTTCTGCTGTAGTATGTTCGCGTTGTTGATCTCGCAGTTGCCTGGGTACGGTGGAGTCGGGTGCATGTTCGGATTGTTCTTTTTCGAGTCTATCTGCTACCCATGCATTTTCACGCTTGGAACCAAGAACCTTGGTAAATACACCAAGAAGGGGTCCGGTTTGATTGTCATGGTAAGCAAATCATATACATTTGCATGACCAGCTCAGGAAGCTTTTCAATGTTAGGGTGTTGGAGGTGGTGCCTGGTACCCACCTGCACAGGGTGCTTTGGCCGATTTGGCATACACACGTCGGTCGTACCTTGTCCCGATGACAGGATATATCGCAATGACCATATATGCTGCGTATGTCCTTCTTCAGATGATCAGACTTGCGGTTTTTTGACGCCTCTTCTCTGTTCCGACAGTGGTCTCGTAATCTACCAAGCAAGAATGTCTGGCTTCACGATTAGAAACCGGGATGAACTGTCCGAAAAGAAGAAGGCACTCGCAGCGGCTCCGCAATCAACTGATGGTGTTTCCACACCTGACAGCCCACCAGAGAAGAAGGGGTCAAGTGACTTCCTTGAGATGCCGTGACCAAGTTATGACGACAGGTTGAAACGTCCGCCCACAAGTTGTGTTGTATTATAGTTTTTGATGATGATTGGATCACACTCTGATGTACGACACCTATATGATTAAATTCCGACAAATCTCTACCAGACGTTAGAAAGGATGATGTCATTGACGGATCCATGAGATTAGACTGCTGAAATTCTAGAGCCTGCTAAACGATCTACGACCTGCGGCAATGTCCTCAGCTATATTCCTAGTCTCATTGAGATTACTTACTGGCTGTATGTAAGGCAGTGATAGGAAAGTGCCGACGAAAGGTAACTGTCGCAAGAAAGTCAAGACGACGGGGAAGAAGTCGCTGGGTAAGAAACATGTGAGACAACTCCCGAAACGTTCAAAAGTCCACTAAAAGCCTTACCCAAAGAGGTTCAAGAATCCAAATGTTTCTACGATCATCCCTATGAACGGGTATTTGAAGAAGACAAGCAGGACACCACCAAGGAAACATATCGTTCCACGTAGTTTCTGCTTGCGAGCGAAGAAGTAGAACGTCTTTTGTGGACCAATGATTAGGGTGAGACCTGAAATGAAGAGCATCTGGTGTACGTGCAGCTATAATGTGAGCGCAGAGTCGGGTGAATGTAGTAGTACACTGACGTTTCCGAGTGCAAGGAGAGCAGCGTCGAAGAAGAGCATTATACCCAAGAACATGAACAACGTCCCAAACGTCGTGAGCGCAACGCCGATTTCTGAGGAGGGGGAAATCGGTGAGTGAATAGACTAGCATGCAATATCGACGGAACGAACTTTGTGCGTCAGAAAGCCACATCTTGAATGTTTGCTTGGACTAGAGACTGGTCAGAGGGTCTACTTTGTCGTTGACAGTAAAGCACATTGACCGGCAAAGTGAACGCGTGAGTAGTCGCGTGCCATGTCATAGTCGTGACTGACACGTCACTCTCTTCGTCACCGCCACCAATTTCGAGTTCTCACTCACGGAAAGGATATCGTCATCGAGAGTCCAAAATATGGTATGCTCTGTCCGCGGTTCATTAGTACAACACCGTACAGAGGTTCTAATTGTACAGTTTACAATACATAGCCAGTATTGAACCTTCAATAAGTGGAGCGTTGGGGGTGGTCGGTGGGTATAGAGAACGCGCGTGTATAACATTGTGCTCATGGCTTGGTTCCTGCCGTGTCTAAAGATTCCCTTTACCTTCCCGTTTCTGTTGTTCCCTAGCAGCAATGACTCTGTCATATGCCTCCTTCAGCGGGCTTCTATGCGTGAGAATGGACACATGGGCGCTCAGATAAGGAGGTGGTAGGAGTGGATGAACAACCTCCAAACTGACAGCGAGGCTTGCAGGAGGGAAATGTGCAGTATACTGAGGAGTCGACGGGCGTGTTGTGGGAAGGTGTGCAAGTGAGGATAGCGCTTGGACGGATGACGAAGAATTTGAGGAGATCGAGGAGAGGGTACGATGGCGGTCGTGTGCTCTGCCCAGGAAGTGCTGACTTGGAAGTGTGGCTACCGAGCGCACAGATGAAACAGAAGTTCGGCGATTTGACGACGGCTGACCGTACGTCGTCCTCACGCTGGATGGGGAAGTCGACAGCTTCTCCGTATGATCGTGACTCGGCGACGAAACGGGAGATGCCTCCGAGGTAACAGTCAAGGGAGCAAGCGGTATAACTTTGGGAGACATCGGTATACCCTGACTTAAAGACTGTCCCCGGATCAGAGGATGTGGGCGTAATGGCACATCCGATCTGCTGTGAGTGGAATGCATGGATGGAGGCCGTGAGACCGATAGACGCTTGTGTGAAGAGTGATAAGTGCGATTGACAGGTGAAGAGGTCGCTGAACGTGTCTCCATAATGCATGGTTCTGTGGAAGGAAGCTGTGTCTGGGGAACTTGTTCCATATGACTAGTTAGTGGCGCAGCCACGCTTTGCGAAGCTTGGGGCCCACGTGCAGCTGACACAGCTGCTGATGGCTTCACGGGCGTCTCAGGTGCGCGAATTGTGGGCACACGAGAGAGTGAGTGAGGCTGCGCCCTCGGTGTATCCGGGCGAGGAGTAGGTTCATCAGCGAGCGGGACCGTCGGCACGAGCTTGCGTTGGTTCACTGGGGTATGTCCACTGTCTGAACCAACACTATCTGGTGTCGCAACGCCGCTCTCGCTGGACACCCACTCGTCGTCGTCATCTGCAAGAGGACTGGCAAGGGTGAAACCGCCTTTGGGCTTTGTCCCTTGCTGGCGCTGGGTCGGGGGTGGAGCATAACGGTGAGCATGTGCTTGTAGGTGCTCTTTGGAGGCTATCCGTGCGGCGCTATTCGCGCGTGGATGTGGAGAGGTATTTCGCGAGTACGACTAGAAGAAAGAAAGTGATAAAGAACAATCAGACTAAAACTGATGAAACAAGACGATAAATCGCAGAAGACATACTTCGTAAACATGACCGCCTTTCTTGGTCTTTTCAGGCTGCTTTGGCGGTGCTGGATCCTTCTGAGTAAAATGCAAATTTAAAGCAGCCTTTGAAGATCCTGCTGAGGAAGAACGGGAATGAGTGCGAGGAAGTCCAGTTGCACCAGCGCGATGAGCCTTTGGGGCCATTGAAGAAGAGAGTGCGAATTGGATTGGTTCTCCGCCGCTTCAGGTTGCCGCTTTATACGCTTTGCTTATCGCAGCCCGTAGAACAACGACACGAAAGCCGTCCTTATCTTACCGACTTTCATACATACATGTCTAGACGGTACCATGGAAGGGACCGGGTGATCTCGAGGCCAGATCATATTGACGTGCACTGCACTCATCTAGACCCACATCGGAGCCTGCAGGATCGGGTACCACTGCGGGGTTCACGTAGATCAGTGCATGGCGCATTGGCAATGCATGCTTCCAGGCTTCTGTGTATCTTGCCTCCTAACTTCAACCCTAATGTCTCGGATCGTTTCCTATGTCCCAGGCAAGTCCCAAAGCTAGTGCTTGCCATGCCATACATCATTGGCGATTTCGTTCCAAAATTCACGCTCCTGCGCGTCAGATCTATTAGTACGTGCGAATGCTCCACAGTCTGATGCAGCTAGATGAAAGCTGCAGTATCCCGCGCCTCATTGCTTCAAGCATGTTTCCCATTTCGATCGTCATCGTATCTATCTGCCCGGCTTTTTCGATAGGCAGTACACGGAGGCTAGTCTCAATATACCTCAATGCTGTACGAACGTGCCTCCGACCAGCAGTTACTTCGCAGTTCGTCCTCTGATCCGTGCACGACTTTGGTCCTCGCGAGTGCAGAGGAGTTATCTGATTAGATTAGATGTGCTAAGACCTGTTATGGATTCAGAAATTTCACGAGAAAATATTATTCAATTTATTGCACACAACCTTTCGTTCCTTCACCGAGTGGCGCATAAGATTGTCAGCTAACGAGGTCAACCTTCCGACATGGAGAGGGTACACTTTGAGCAAGAGCAGGTGAGTGCTGTTAAACCCGACCTTAGATATCCTTCTGATTAAACGGCTAGATGCTCGCAGAGCTCAAGGACCTCGTCCAGAAGAGCCTGTTCACCCAAGTGCGTGAGGCCATAACTTGCACAGTTCCAGTGATAGCGCGATTCATGTCTTGCACAGTCAGAAGTTAGACAAATCTTGGTGAAGCGGACAATCTTTGAAACTGCTCTCGTGCGCCGAGTCGCGAAGAAGAGTGATTTCTTGCAATATGCAGCCTATGAAATGGGTCTCGAGCAATTGCGAAGAAAACGGCTACAACGGCTGAGTACGTCCCCGCGCTCCAGTCACGCTGCACGCTTTGGGATGTTCACCTTGCCTCCTTAGACCTCCCAAAAGTAAAGACCACAATATCAGATTATGCACTCGTCCGACGGCAATTCCAAATCTTCGAACGCGCGATCAAGAGGTTCAAGGCGGATATTGGATTATGGGTACAGTATGTCCAGGTGGCTAAACGCGAAGGCGCACGCGCTTTGGTCGGACGTATAACCGCGAGGTATGATCTATTGCTTCCTGTTTAGTTATTGCGATTAAAAAGGGATGCTCAGAGCCTTACAACTTCACCCCCATGTCCCCTCCTTTTACATCCTGGCCGCATCACACGAGTTGTCTCACATGTCACCATCCGCCGCGCGTTCCTTGCTGCAACGTGGACTTCGATTGAATTCAGATAGCATTGATATGTGGAGAGAGTACGTCAGGATGGAGCTGGGTTTCGTTGAGGGGATGCGAAGACGGTGGAACGTTTTGGGAATTCACAATAAAGAGGAGGAGAGAACGAACCCACAAAAAGAACCCGAGCCAGACATCGATATGGATGGTAATGATGAAACCATTGTCGACGAACAAACAGAAAAACCGCCAGACGAGGTCGTAGCTGCAGAGAAAGCAGGGGACGTGGGTGAAGCTGCACGTAAAGCGATCATGGATGGTGCGATTGTCAAGACTGCATTGTCAAACGCAGCAAAAGGTATGAATTTTTAATCCTCAAGAAACGAGGCTTGATTGAG
>JBBPRG010000634.1:0-10368 GCA_038092895.1 Chalciporus pseudorubinellus
CGAAGAAATTGATCCTAACGAAAACCCAACTCATTCCGCTGCGAATGCAAGTCTACACGTACATTCCCTTGCCTGTCGTTCGCGGGCGATGATGCAAGCGTTTGGGCTTTGACCTCTCCTCGATAAACGCTGAACTTGAAGTGACGGTGATAGTTCACTCGCTCTCACCAGAATGCACACCGTCCAAGAATGCTTACGACTCGTGCTTCAATACCTGGTTCGAAGGGTATCTAAAGCTGGCCATCGCACACGCCGCCGAAGGTCGGCGGAGTATGTACTTAGAGAAGGCCACGCAAAGCCGGGGACGGCCATGGCAGGCCATCATGATCCAGCAGATGGATCCATTGGCTGGCCAATGGACAAGTATCCCATACCCATCATGGGATTCAGATGCTGTGTAGTACTCATCCCATCGTGATAGGCTCCTCGATCAAGCAGTGGGTTTAAGCAAGAAAGACATATTCGGTGCTCTATTAGTATTTATTAGCAACAACTTGAGCCACCAACTTTCTAAAAAGTACTAAGTACTGTTCAAGTCTGAGTACGATTTACAGTCCTCGTGCCTACAGGCGACAGTCCGCTATTCAAATGTCCGAGGTCCAAGATTCAGGATGATATCCTGGCATTAACCCACGTTTCAGGCGGCGACGACAGTAACGTTCTCATTCAAATAATCGACGATGGGTACATATGATGCCTATAACCCATTCCCGTCAGTTCACAGTCGAACACGATGCGAACACGACAACTCACCCCGACCATGAAAAAGTTGATGACATTCAAAGAAGCAGGCCCAGGTGGAAAGGTTGACGGAACCGTCACAGTGATGTTCTCAAAGTAGGTGTATGGGATTGGGTTGTACGGTCCTTGGTAGAGGATGTTACCCATGAAGGAACTCGCAGGGTAGCACTCGCCACCGTAGCATGGTGCGAGACCGATGACTATTGCAACCACGTCAATATTCTCAGGGAATCCCTGGAATGGTTTAGTGAGCATCAATACACGATGAGTGGTGAACAACCGGGAAGGTGAGTGCTTACCCCCATACCGACTTGGACGGTGATCTCGCAGCCAGCTGTCAGAGTGCTGTAGGGAGCAGGCAATGTGAGCTGCGTCGACTGGGCGAGAGAAAAGGCGGTCAAGAAAGCAAGGAAGAGTACAGTCTTGAAGAAGTACATGATCAGATACGATGAGAGTGAATAGGAATTGGTTTGGGATTAGTGGTTCATAGCGTTCGCTCTAGCCGCTTTATACCCCTCCGGATAGCCTGAGATTTCAAGTTCTAGACTTCTTTTGAGGGGTCGCGCCCATATGAATGCAGTGTCTGAGATCATCCGACGGCGTTGTTGCTCCTCGCAATCGGGCGAAGTAGACGGTCTCTTGGTGGTTGACTTACGTGCATGAAGGGATGAAAGGAAGGCCACGTTTGATCAACACCGGATCAAGCGACGCCGCAAGTAGCCTACATCCACTGGCCAGTGGGCCCGTAGACCGTGATTATCTGCATCATTGTTTCACCTCTTTGGGCAACAGATAAATCTGAAGTGACGCGGGCCACAAACACCGTGGTTGGCTCGCAGATCAGGAAGCGGTGGAAGGGATCACAGGCATTACAAGTACCCCACGTACATTCCGGTCAACGGGAGTTGAAATTAGGCGCACTGCCTTGCCTTGCCTTGCCTCAGTACCCTAGGCTTTTGGGATGACCAATGATGACCTTAACAGCTGTAACCCACCCAAATGGGAAGGTAGCTTGAGGCAACGGGCCGCGGGCGCCACTGACCTACGTGCGACAAGTTCAAGTTGCTCCTTCGCGACTTTCCAAAAGATCCAGGGCAAAAGATTCAGTAATATGTCACGCCATGAAGCAAAGTGATCATGTACAACACCGGTTACTCACACATCCAAGTCAATGTTGAATTTGAAGCGGTCAGAATTGACCGTCCACGAGGCTATGAGGTATTGCCAGTGACTTAATGAAAAAGAGATTCATTCGATGTCGGACTTGAGACTTGCGGTCGGTACTTAAGTGGGCTGTTGTGACTGCCAGTGGCTTGCCGCCACAACTCGGAAATAGGATCTGCCGCTTTGGTGCCTTCATTATAATGCTTCTATTACTTGCTATCTCCCATAGATCTCCATGGGATGCTAGGGCATGCTAGGTCCTGCGCTGGGGGTGCGAATACCTTGAGCAGCACATAATAGGTTAACTCGATCATGTTCAAACCAAGTGGATCCGAGTGCTTCCCAGAATTCAATACCACCGGGAGTGGATCAAGCAAATTCCAACTACGTGATCTGCTGCCACCAGCCCGAGTCCCCTCCGCTCCCACTGGCATGCCATTGCTCATAGTGACTATGCTTCAAGCTTCCCTCATCACCCTTCGTTAACCTCCATAGCCTGGTATTCTCGCCATTTGAGATTCTTCAATTGCTTCAGAAGAAGTCCTCGCAACTTGTCTAACTCGGAGGTGATGAATACTGAGAACGATGGATATTTGGGACGCAAAGATCTCATTCGCAGTGACAAGCACGCGCTCGATCCATGATCTTCTTCCCTATCTCTAACCCACTCGAAACTGACATATCCCCAGGACGAGATTATCTGAGAGGATCCAGACGGCCCGGGCCAATCGAACGACAATGGATGATAATGCGCAGGTGAAGGTGGACTGGTATTTCAGGATTCAATTAGAATCAATTTAGAACAGTAGGATACCCCGAGCCCGAAAATGTCCAGCTAACGCTTCTTCAACCGTACTATGCCATCCTCTCCTTAGTCCTCGTCCGCAGAATCTCCATGCTCGCTGTCATTCTCCGACGAAACGTGTCCCTCTACCTCATCTGCAGAATTCGCACTCTCCTCGTCGTCCACAGACTGAGCCTCACTCTGGCTGTAGAGCGAATCTTCTTCCTCAATTCCGTCCCAAACCACCTCAGGAACCAAATTCCTTAACCTGGCCACATCCTCCTTGAATACATTGCGACATTCAGTGAGAGTTAGCCGATTGAGAGTATGCCCTTTGTCTTTGCGAATGGCGAGAGCTTCACAGAGGTTTGAAACGGTACCGCCACGATCGTAGCGCTCATCCTGGTTAGGGAAAAATACAGAAAACTGAATCACCAACTCCTCCAAAGCGGGGGCGAACGTCAGGGGAAACGGTTGCCCAAGGGAAGCGTCCTCATCTCGGTTTTTCTCGTGGTGAGGAGGGGTAAGAGAGAGAAACGGAAACAGAGGACTTAGACTCCTCCCTGCTCCGGTCCATCGCATGTACCGCAACTCCGGAACGGATCCAAAGGCATCTTCCATGATAACTGAACAATCGCCCCAGACGTCGTTGTCAACCCAGAGTGTAACGCGGGTGGTTTGGAGACCCGCCAGAAATCCGCTGGAATATGCATCTTGTACGATTTTTCGTATGGTGCTCGAGTCCGTATGACGGGAAAAGGTAACCTGGAGTGGGATGTTAGAGCCCCAACCGAGCGACTGCGAACACCAATTAGTGTATTCGGGTCCATTGATGATGGATCCACTAAAGACGAATGTCGTGTTGCCGCATATGTCAACATCAATCACTAAAGTGTGGATGCAAGGTGGGTTATCTCCGGATGTGAAGAACCTTTTGGCAAGGAACGAGCGGAATGACATCCACTCATCGTCCGAGATGGGTGGAGATGCCAGAATCCTGACTTCCGTCTGTGATGAAATATTGAGACGGGGAAGAAGCTTGATGATATTGGATGGATGGATGTCGTCGATAGCGAGCCGTAAGAGGTGGGGTAAACGCGAATTATCTTCGTCATTGGGTGAGTGGGTATCCGGCTCAGGTGAGAGGGCATAATGGAGCTCTAGATGGACCAGGCTCTGCATGGAGTATAGAGTAGTCGTGAGCTCGGCTATTGTTATTTGAAGTGTATTGCGCAGTATGAGGGTTGTCAGGCTGCCGAGCGTGGAGGTAATCCGTGGCATCGGACACCCGGATAGCTCTAATCGACAGAGAACTGGAAAGGCACCATCGAAAGATGGCCAGACAGCCGGGGTTTGACTCTCTACATTCATCTGTACATGAACAGCTAGGGATCGAAGGAGAGGAGCTGGCGACGACAACATGGAGGAAACCTTCTCGTAGTCATCACGTGGGAAATGCAGATTGAGCTCCTGGATACGCTCTGTGTGATTCAGTATTTGCTTTAGAAGATGTAGCTGCCTTGGCTGGCGATTTGCCCATCCGAAGCAAATCCTCAGGGGTGCCTGTTTTGACCTTGAGAGTAGCACATTCGTCCAGTGCTGCGATGTTGTGGAAATGTAGGTCCAGAGAGTTGGGCAGTTCAAAGCGACATTCCTCCAATGGCGGCAGACGTATGACACATTGACCCATTCAGGGACCATGTCTATCCAATATGGTACTGTCAAGCATTCATGCCACATGCTAGCACAGTGTATAAATATGGTTGAGAGAATTTCGGATGGGAGGCGCGAAACGAGCGAGAGCTGATTTCTTTGAGTGCAGAAGGCGCTTATTCGAGAATGGAGTTTGGAGATAGCCTGATGCAATTCTGCGATCTCGTCGTCGATACGCGCCTGGGCTTCCGAAGCAGCCAAGCTGCCGGGTACTATCATCCCTACAATCATCCGAGTCGCTGGACGTTGCTGTCCAGCTGAGCGGTGGGTATGAGTCGGGTGTTCGGACTGCGCGGCGTAGGGCAAGTCAGTTCATGTTCTTGGACTGTTGAGAAAAAATGTCGAACTTACCATGACCAAGTTCTGCCAGGTTCTGACAAAGTGGGCGAAGCGACAAGAACTATTGTATAGGATTGTCAAATTACCGAGACGAATTGAGTTAGTCGACCACCAATTGGTACTTACGGCGGCGAAAGAGAGAGTGGCGTATTGACACTGCCACTCGATGGCTGTCAATCACTGCTAGCACCCAAGTCCTGCAACAAATGTGCGTCAACACCATCGGGCATATCGAATGTGGGCCGCTCGTGTGCCAGTAAATGTGTCTGGATTCGACTTCCTGATTGTATACAGCGATTCGTTAGAAGTGCGCGATAGGGTTTACTTATAGTGAGTACACAGTACTAATGACTCGGATAATACTGTTAAACAGATTTCATCACAACCCGAAACCATATGCCCCTGAGCACCTCTCCGAAGTTCTTGTGCTCGAATGTACTACATAACAGAAAAGGTAGGACATCCAAAATTATCGAGGATGAGCCTCAGAGCTTAGTTTTTTTTTTAGAAATGTCGACTCGGAGGATCCAGTCCTTGAGGTCGAGGTTGCGATGATTCCTGGCTCGGAACGTTAGCCTCGATACTACGGTTTCCCTTCATTCCTCCATCATTGACACTGAAAAAACCTGCCATTGATTCCTCATGTCCAGAGGCTTCCTCACTCGTCCTCTTTTCCCCTTGGCAGACTCCTCGAATTCGAAGGACCACACGGAAAAAAATTGACTTCAAACTGATGCATCCTTGCTCTCATTCATGTCCGCAGAATATACATATCTGAGCCCATCGCTGTCACCTTCCTCTTCTTCGATCCCATCTCAGACCTTGATAGCTACATCCAAGTTCAACTTGACGACATTCTCCTTGAGAACACAACGGCATTCGATAAGAACGAGACGGATGGGATTCGGCCCTTTCTTTTTACGGGTGGCGAGTATTTTGGAGAAGTTCACTTACCGTTGCCAATGTCAAACAGAGTGGCTGAAGTGACAAGAACTATTCAGAGATGGTGCAGTCCTCGCAACTCTCGCAACTTGTCTAGATCGTCCTGAGGTGGTGGATACTCGGAAGTGATGGTTATTTAGAACGCAAATATCTCGTTCTCAGTGACAAGTGGCACGCACTCGATCCATGGTCATCTTCCCTTATACTAACTCTAACCCACTCGAAACTGACATATCCCCAGGGCGAGATTAGACGTCCCGGGCCTATCGAATGACAACAGACAACAATGCAGGTGAAGGGGGACTCGTATTTCAGAATTCGTTTAGAATCAATTAAGAATAGTAGCATACTCCGAGTCCGAAAGTGCCCAGCTAAGGTTTCTTTGACACTGTCATGCCATCCTCTTCCTAGTCCTCGTCCGCAGAATCTCCACCCTCGCTGTCATTCTCCGACGATTCGTCTCCGTCTACCTGATCTGCTGAATACGCACTCTACTCGTCGTCCACTGCCTGATCCTCACCATCGCTGTGGTTTTCTTCTTCAATTCCGTCCCAAACCACTTCATGAACTAGATTCCTTAACTTCGCCACATCCTGCTGGAACACATTGCGACATTTGGTAAGAATTAGCCGATTGAGAATATGCCCTTTGTCTTTGCGAACGGCGAGAGCTTCGCAGAGGTTAGAGACAGTAGAGCCGTGATGGGAGATCATCTCGTCCTGGTCACTGCAGTCAAATTCGGCAAAATCAAGCACCAACTCCTCCAAAGCGGGGGCAAACTTCAGGGGTAAAGGCTGTCCAAGGCCCGAAGCGCTGTCATCATCTCGGTTTTTCTCGTGGAGAAGACGGATAAGAGAGAGAAACGAAAATAAGTGGCCTAGACTCCTCCTTGCTCTGATCAATCGGATGTACCGCAACTCCGGAACGAGTCCAAGGACGTCCTCCAAGGTAGCTGAACGATCGTCCCTGGCGTCGTTGTCCAGAGTAAGATGGGCGCTTCGGAGGCCTGCCAGAAATCCGCTGGAATATGCATCCTGCATGATTTCTCGAAAGTGGTCCGATTGCATATCGACGAAGCCAATCGCAAGTGGGATGTTACGGCCCCAGTGCGGCTCAAAAGACCAATTAGTGTGTTTGGGTCCATTGAAGACGGATCCACTAAAGACGAATGTCGTGTTGCCGCATTTGTCAACATCAATCACTAAAGTGTGGATGCAAGGTGGGTTATCTCCGGATGTGAAGAACCTTTTGGCAAGGAACGAGCGGAATGACATCCACTCATCGTCCGAGATCGGTGAAGATGCCCGTATCCTGACCTCCGTCTGTGATGAAATATTGAGACGGGGAAGAAGCTTGATGATATTGGATGGATGGATGTCGTCGATAACGAGCCGTAAGAGATGGGGTAACCGCGAATTATCTTCGTCATTGGTGGAGTGGGTATCCAGCTCAGGAGGGATGGCACTATGGAGCTCTAGATGGACCAGGCTCTGCATGGAACATAGAGTAGTCATGAGCTGGGGTGTTGTTATTCGGAATGTATTGCGTAGTATGAGGGTTGTCAGGCTGCCAAGGGTGGAGGTAAGCTGTGGCATTGGACACTGGGATAGCTCTAATCGACGAAGGGCTGGGAAAGCACCAGCGAAAAAGGGCCGGATAGCTGGGATTAGGCTCAATGAATGGCCCGTTAAACGGACAGCTAGGGATCGCAGGAGAGGAGCGGGTGACGACAACATGGAGGAAACCTTCTCGTAGTCATCGAGCGGGAAACCCAGTTTGAGTTCCTGGATACGCTCTATGTGATCCAGCACTCGCTCTAGAAGACGTGACTGGTGCGGCTGGTAATTTACCCATCCGAAGCAAATCCTTAGTGGTGCCTGTTTTGACCTTGAGAGTAGCACATTCGTCCAGTGCTCCGATGTTGTGGAAATGTAGGTCCAGAGAGTCGGGCAGTTCAAAGCGACATCCCTCCAATGGTGGCAGACGTATGACACATTGACCCATTCAGGGACTCTGTCTGTCGTGATTTTGTGCCACATGCTAGCACAGTGTATAAATACGGTGGAGAGAATTTCAGATGGGAGGCGTGAAGCGAGCGAGAGCTGATTTCTTTGAGTGCAGAGGGCGCTTATTCGAGAATGGAGTTTGGAGATAGCCTGATGTAATTCTGCGATCTCGTCGTCAATACGCGCCTGCACTTCCGAAGCAGCCAGGCTGCCGGGTACTATCATCCCTACAATCATCCGAGTCGCTGGACGTTGCTGTCCAGCCGGGCAGTGGGTATGAGTCGGGTGTTCGGACTGCGCAGCACAGGGCAAGTCAGTCCATGTTCTTCGACTGTCGATAAAATGTCGAACTTACCATGGCCAAGTTCTGACAGAGTGGGCGAAGTGACAAGAACTATCGTATAGGATCGTCAAATTACCAGCGACGAGTCGAGCCAGTTGATCACCAATTGGTACTTACTAGTACGAAAGAGAGAGTGGTGCATGGACACTGCCACTCGATGTCTGTAAATCGCTCGCACTCCAGTCCTGCAATATATGTGCGTCAACACCATCGGGCATATTCAATGTGTGCCGCTCGTGTGCCAGTGAGTGTGTCTGGATTTGATTTGCTGATTGTATACAGCGATTTGTTAGAAGTGCGGGATAGGGTTTACTTATTCATTCCTCTAGACTGATCAGTATCACCTTTTACTTGTTCCTTTTTTGGAGCTCAGGTATAATAAAGGCGCCGATATCTCTACCAGTACAGAGTGGGAGACAATACTGGTGAACAGATTTCATCAAAACCCGAAAAACATATGCCCCTGAGCACCTCTCCGAAGTTCTTGCGCTCGAAAGTACTAGTACTAGTACATAATAGAAAAGGTAGGACATCCACATTCATCGAGGATGAACCTCCGAGCTTTTTCAGAGCTCAAGTTGTCGTTTTCAGAATTGTCGAGGATCCTGCTCTTGAGGTCGAGCATCAGGAAAAACCTCCCGCGGGAAATCGCAGCAAAGGCATGCAATTGCATGATATTTCACGAGATTCACGGAACTCAGGGAATTCACTCCAGAACTTAAGTCCATTTTGAAAGGCACACAATTGTGTCACATTTCCTGAGATTCCGGGAATTCCGGGAATTTACTCTATAACTTAAGTCCATTTTTAATCTCACTCCATTCCTTGGATTATCGTGCAAATGAGTATCATTTTCTGATATGACGACACTAGTACATATTTATCAGAAATTCTCGAGATACGGCTCCATCTGTACTGGCATTGCCTCGAGGTCCATAAGCGCGAATGAGTCACGATGTTACGACCATAACGGATTAACGCCCGTGGCGCTTAACAAGGACTTCAATTTTCTCTAAGTCTCGTTATCTTATCTTATCATGTCACGTGACATGACACTCCTTTCTTTTCACATTCGTTCTCTCACTTCACTCGTTCACTCATGCACAACATGCAGCGCATGTTCCATTTTCACATTATCTCCTTTTAGATATATGAAACCTTATGTTCTTCTTTTCATTTCCGTCATGCTTCTCTTCCATTTGATCTGCCACACAGGCTGTGCGCCTCATGTCTTTAATCACCGCTCCACAGCCTTACACAGCCAAGCTGTCACTCTCACGGGTTGAGGGTATAGACTTATATAGATAGATTAGACATAAACATGTACATACAACCCATGAGTATATAAACCCCAGGTAGCTGGACTGGCATCCCCAGTCTAGTTCACTTGGTTATTCGCCTAACCAACTGTCCTCCCTCAGTCTTCTCTTCTTTATTCTATCCCTCTGGTGATTGTTGAGTGACCTGACCGTTATTGGTTTTGGTTCGCTTCACACGATAGTCCGCCGATACCCTCTCATCGACTGTGTTCCTGTGTTCGTTATTTAGCACTCTGTGTTCGATGTCCGTTTACCAATCATCACCACTTACAAGATATCCTTGTAGAGTTGGGCCATCAAGGTGTGGTATTATAATGGTCCAGTCTTCTTATCCCCGCAGCAAATCTGGTTGAGCATGCGTTCAAACCTTGCATATGGTCCCCAACATTGCTCAGGTAACATTATGACCTTATCCGGCTCTGCAGGTCCTGTGCCGTTTCACCACTCTATGAGTATCGTGTAGATCTACCATCAGACTGCGTTAGCACCGCGAAAGTGCTGGGGACCACGATCCTGCCTACTGCAGTGGAAGCCAAAGCGACCATCCCTGAAGGGATCTCGGGTTCATTTTGCTTTGGGTCATCTAGGATCGAGACAAAGTCATCTTGATAACGGTGGGACCAAGCCTCTGCCCCTGTGAAGACCACTGCACGAATGATATCCACTAACGCAGCGTTGTGGAACGGAAGATGATGAATTGGATTACCCTGTAGACAGTTCATGGTCCGAGTCATTAACGTGTTGACAACTCCGATGAGCAATATGGAGCACCTACCACGTTCATCACTGGGTAAATGAACCGATTCCCGGATAAAAGGTTGGCCACCAGCTTTCCACATCCTTTGCATAATCCATATGCAGCAATGACGAGCGGGTTCGCAATCTTGATAAAGTGTGCATGAAAGCCAGCTAGTCGGTGTTCAGGCTATCATGATCATGCCCATACCCATGATGTATCCCAAGGATGGTCACGGTCGCGTCAGTGAAAAGTTTCACTCCACAACTTGAATGAGATTG
>JBBPRG010000636.1:0-10360 GCA_038092895.1 Chalciporus pseudorubinellus
CTGTGGAACAACCCATGTGCACCACTCGGTCTTCCTCTGGCTTGGTAGCTAATATGCCTCTTGACGTTTCTTGCGCGGTATTCGAAGTCCTTCAGTTGTGGGCTACGTTTGATGAAATTTGGTGCATCCACGAGGAGACTACTCTGCGGGGCATCTTGTGCCTCTAGGTGGTCGTAGAGGACAAGGGGGACACCACCTGTGTAATGGGAGATAAGACGAAGCGAGTTGATCAGATCTTGGTTGGGTAAACGGCCGTTAAGCCCTTCTGCAGGTTGTGGGATGGATTGTCAGCTGGTAAGAGTGGAATCAAAGAAAACTAACCAAAGAATACGCCAAGATGTGAGAATGAGTGTCCACTGTAGTCAATGTTGAGAGCATTCCATATGACGCCCGAGGTAAGTTCGAGAAGATGGGCGTCCAGATCTGGGCAGCTACTTTATATGGATCAAAGCGAAGGAAAGTAAATCTTACTCTGTGGTATTGTGCCATGATACGCGTTCAACCAGGCATATATACCATCAAGGGAATTGTCGCCTATCACAAAGACAATATCCTTCGCCCAAAGCGAATAATCTGATTAAGGTCAAACGGCTAGACTCGGAGAGACTGGATATAGATATACTTTTTAGAAAACCGGCAAGGGCTAGCACTATCGAGATGCCTCGCAGATTGAATGGCTCCTTCCCGACCTCGCTAAGCCATGGTGCACTGATGACTATTGCCTGGGACCCCGAAGTCCGGGGAGAGGACATGACAGCGTAAGCATTAACACCGGATATGTTCTGTGTATGTTAAACACGTGAGGTACATTATAATGAACCAGGGGAGAGATGTACGAACGCCGGAAGGGGTTATGAATGTGTAGTTTTGAGTCGCAGCGGTGAGGCCGAGTTTCGCAAATTCGTCGCGGATAAAGTTCGCTCTCCTACTCTGCATTTTAATATGTGGTAAATGGGGATAGGATACTCGGAGATCTCACTGCTCACTCGTAGCATTTCTTTCCCGGAGAGTTTCTAGATGGTAAAGATATGTGTCTGCTTGGTGTACGTCTTGCCAATTCCAGTTTGTGTTGACCTAAAGTTGTGTTCATGGCATGGTATGTATCGCACTGAATAACATGGAACTTACTTGAGCAGGTTGCAACGCATTTTCGTCGATGTAAACCCCCTGAGAGAGAGGTGGTATCGGGATGAGCAGCATCCACAGGTAGCCAACTGCAAGCAAGGTTGTCCTAAAAGAAGGCAGTGGGATTCGCTAACATGTCAAGAGACATATGAGACCGGAACGAACGTGAACCCTGGCAGGTTGCGGTATATGAGGCCTGCTGCATTCCTCCGCCGTCGTAGCTTAACCACGTTCTTGTCCTGTCGTGGTCTCCGTAGCAAAGCGCGTATTCTGTCCATCTTCGTGGCCCTATTGATGATGGTCCGCGAGAGCGCTGGTGTGGGTCTAGCTAGAGAGAGTTGGTTGTAATCGGCCAAGTGTTGGGGGAACACCAGGTTCGGCATCGGGACTCGGGAGACGCCTGGACTCTATCAGGGTCTCCCCACTCCGACCACCCTTTGCTTCTCTTTCCCTTCTACATTCCACCTCCCGCTCAACCACCGTGACAGACGGCGTACACTGCTAGTCAAATGCCTCCCAAGCGCAAACGCAGAGCATCACCTCCCCCCAAAGGCTTGGCCGCGGGCGAGCAACTCAAACGTGCCAAACTAGCAACGGGCGACTCTTCGTCTTGGGGGTGGGTCGGTACAGAGGTCTCAGATCCTTCCCTGATCACCCTCGAGCACCGTCTCATGACTTGCGGCCTGTCAAAACGCAATAGGAACCCTATCTGCAGCGACAAGTACGCGCCAAAGCCAGTCAAGGCCCCTGCGCCGTCCGTGGAGGAAACTAAGACGGCCGTCGCTAGTGGCGAACTTGAGGACGATGTAATTGTTATCTCCGATGATGAACCACTGCCCTGTAGTAAGAGGGTGTGTAGGAACAACCCCAACTGCCTGAACTATCTAGGTCAAGAGAAGTGGGAGGACGAAGGTAAGCTGGGCCGCAGCCAACGCGTTAATCAGCCTCGTGGTAATCCCGGACGTGTGTTTCTCCCAGAGTCGGCCAGAGAGCAGTTTATCAAGGCTTCAGACTTGGGTCCTGACCCGATCCTCAATGTTCGTGATCCTGAATTGCCCGTCGGCTTGAAGGTATGTCATGTCGCACCTCGGAAACCCTTCATGAATGTTGTGGATATCATTCACATCGGTACTGGTAGAATCTTGGTGCAACTTGCTACGCCAACGCTTTCCTCCAAGTATGTCTCTTCTGTATTTCCTACTATCGCGTCTACTCATGATGGAGCGGAGGTATGGTTTAGGGATCTAGAATTCCGACGTGGAGTCTACCAGTGTCAACCGTCTCAGGATACTGAAAACAGTTTCGAAGTCTGTTCATTTCAGCCCAATCTCAAACTCCAGAACTAACCGCTGCCATTCAAGGACTCTCCCGTATTCCAACTTCAAGTCACCTTCACCGCCCTTCAGGAGAGTACGGAAAATGTATACAACCCTGCCAAATTAGTGGAGAGTCTTAAGCTGTCTACATCGGAGCAGCAAGATGCACAAGAGTTCGTTTTACTCCTGACAAGCACGTATATCTCACTGAACGGCCCCTTTGGCAGATTTTCGAAACTCTTCATGTCTCATCTCGACAGTGAATTTCAGAAGCAACGTACGCCATCATTGCGAACGCTCATATCTAATCAAGCAAGTCATGGTGTCAGTCTTGCAGTGACACAACTCATACGCCCTTCAGTTTCAAGGGAGCCTCGTCTATGGAACACTTTGTCATAATTGTCGCAGCAAATCCGAGCGGACAACTGATTTTCTTGAGCTCGAGATCAACATTGAGGTAATAATCTACGGTCTCGTCTAGGATTTGTTCGGCTGACATAAAGCCTAGAACAATGCGAGGCTCGAAGACCGTATAGCTGCTCTGCTCCAGAATGAGAAACTCACGGGTGATAACAAGTGAGGGTTTGCTTGCAACAAAGTTCTTCAGACTCACAACCTTCCTTCCCGAAACTGTCAGGTACTCTTGCTCAAATTGCCCTTCACTTCAGGATGCAACCCGCTACACCGAACTACGCTCTCTTCCTCCGGTACTCCACCTCTCTCTCCTCCGCTTCGTATACGATTTCGAGTCAATGGAAAGGAAGAAATCGAAGCACAATCTACTCTTTCCTATGGTCTTAGATATGTCTCGCTTTGTTAAGCCTGGCAAGAGTATGGCGAGCCCTGATCACAAAGAGGGGCCCGCGATCGTCTACGAGTTGAGAGGGATATTGTTACATAAAGGGCCAAGTGCGTATCATGGCCATTACGTGGCCCAGGTACTGGATACAAAGTGCGTCGAGCCATCGGTCTCGATGACCCGCTTACCCACCATCCGCAGCTTGGAGACATGGTTCCAGTTCGACGACGAGACTGTGACGAAGATCGATCTCCTCGGGGAGAAGCGACATAGCAACAAAGAAAGTGTGGATGTCTTGAATGGTAGTGGCACTACCAAGAAGTATGTACTCTCCCTTGAATATGACTCGGCTTTCCCCTCATGCTTGTGGTATTATTGTCAGAGGGACAAATCAACCCCGCGGTCGTGCCGCGAAGAAGCGAAGGATCGACGATAGTGACGATGAGATCGTCGAGTACGTGATTTATTATCCCCCAACGTCAAATTGCCCTTTTAATTCTTCTCCCCTGACCATCTCTCATCTTAGATCGCCTCCGCACGCTGCGGAAGCCAACGTTTCCTTGGCTGGCAAGGCTCCAGAAGGGTGCGTACGTGTGTCATCCTAGGTGATGTCCAATGTACTCACATTATTTGAATTTCGTCAAATAGCGACGTGTTCTCGTCAAGGGACGCCTACATGCTTATCTATGCTAGGAAGGAAGAGGGCCCGCCGACTCTCGGACATGCGCCCACCCTAGATTTCGCCGAGGGCACCCTTGATTCCAAATCTTCCGTCAAGTCTATTAACGGTGCGTCTAGATCCACTGTCGAGCCCCAGATTACTTCGGACCCGGCGACTCTCATCCCGCCTCAACGTGCACGAGACGTGGTAAAAACTCTCAATGCAACCCATGACGAAGCCTGCGAAGTTTACTCCCGAAGGTCAGTCCCCCCAATTTTTAAGTTCAAGTGTGGGGATGACATAATTTCAAACCAGAGAAAAGGAAGTCAAGGAACGCTTCATGGAGCTGCGAGACTGGATCAAAAGCGTTTATACACATTGGCATGTTCAATCTTTGGAGGAGGTACGTGGATCAGCGCATCTATGTTAGAGCTACGTCATTGGAGGGGGTTTTCCTGAATTGTCTATTCTAGGATGCCGTTGTGGTCAGTCGCCAGGCACTTGAGAATTGGCTAGCGAAGCCATTCGTGAAGATTGAGGAAAAAGGATCCAGTCCCCAACCTGTAGCAGCCGATGAAGTTCAAGTGATGGAAGTACTTCCAACGCCTGACATCATTTGCGAGCATGGCGGGCTTCATCCAAATAAGGCCAGTAACATGAGGCGAATCTCGAGAGTAAGCTAGAATCATTCGCTATTTGTTGTGACTTATGAGAAGTTTTTTCTTCATCCAGAGAGTGTATGAGAAGCTTGCTCTACGCGAGGACGCCGGTCCAGTGCGTGAACCGCAAGATATTTGCGAAATTTGCGTCAAGGGGTCCTTCATCGGTGAATTGCATTTCATGCCACACCTTTGCCTGCGTATGCTCACTGGTGATTAACAGAAAGACTCTATCAAATTGAACATCCCCGTTTAGTGGCTCAGTTCGATGAAGTATGTGACGTGCAGCAAGGAGAGGCTGGATACTGGATTTCAAAGGCTTGGCTAAAAGGTATTCCCTCCCAAACATCAACATCAACTTGCGCCCACTCACGATTACATTCCATCAATGCGCCTGATTTTTATTGCATTTTCAGGCTGGAGAGTTCAGAAACCGAAGATGCATGTTCCACTGCATGGTGATCCCCCTCCTGATTCAGAAGAATTTCGCGGACACGTGCGCTGTGAACATGATCGTTTATCGCTTGTCTCAACTGCCCGTCGAAGTATATCTGCACAGGTGAGCAGGTGTCATCTCCAGTTCAGGAAGCAGGCTGGCGATTAACAAGCGCTTTGTGTGCATCGCTGATTAGGCATGTGAAATTCTTCGGAAACTATTCCTAGAATGGGTACCTGTATCAACCAACGAGGAACCTTGTGCAATCTGCGAGGCCACCATCCACAACTCAAAAGAAGATAAGCGTGAGCTGCGGAAGAAAGCCGAAGATGAAAAGGTGAAAAACAGCTTTTTTTTTCTGCATTTCATGAAGCTGATCAGTTGCGCCCGATAGGCACGATTACGACACATGCATGATAACGCATTAATAGGCAATACCCTTTTGCTCGAGAACGTCCCATGCGCTGTCATTCCAGCTGAATTCGTCCGGATATGGCGAAAGTGGCTCACCCGGCCTGCTGAACTTCCACGTCCCGATAAAGTTGATACATTGCCGCTCTTTTGTGAACATGGTCACCTGGTGTTTGACCCTAATGCCCCAAACGATTGGGACAATGATGTTGCCATCATTCAAATGAGTGAATGGCGTATCCTCCAAACACTGTACGTATCACACTAAGGCCTAATACCTCATACTCAGAACAAGAAGTATGGTTCAAGTATGTTGACACATAACACAGGTACACTTGTGGCCCTGTGGCCGCCGTCGAAAGAAGAATCGTGCCGGATTCTGTGGGCACATTGGGTGCGAAATTCGATCACACAACACCTGTCTGTCATGATTGCCGATTGAAAAGGTGAGTGAGTGCCTTGAGTGCATTATCAGGGTGGAAGTGCCCTCGTGCTTGGGATGTGTTTTTCTGATTTTGTTCCATTTTACGAGTAGGCGCCGGGATTATAGCCTCACCGACATCACCGTGCGATTCTTGGGGACGGTAGCTGCAAATGCAATCGGCGGTGAACCCGATGTGGGTCCTCGACGAGGAGGCGAAAACACGAAGCAAGAGCCTGGACCCCGAACAACGGCTGGCACGAGGCAATCCAAACGCATTCGCCAAGGTAGGGACAGACGGGAGAACATGAGGTTGACGGTATCCAAGTTGACGACGGTCAAAGACATCAAAGTCCAGGTTTGTCACCAGTAACCTAGGCTGATAGGTTTGATTGACCCTGCCAACCTAGCTTCATGAGGCGCTCAAAATTCCGACGATTTGCCAGCGCCTCTTTTACAAAGATCAGGAACTGCAAGACAACGTGGTGACAGTCGAGTCGCTAGGCATTCTGATGAATGATACCCTGGACCTCCGAGAGGAAACTGAGAATGAGGACAACCTCGCGAACAGTCCTGACAGGCGTGCGAGCAAGAGACGAAAAGAGGAGAAAGGTTTTGACGGAACCTTGTTGGGAGCATCAACGTCTTACGCAAGCCTATCCGCCGACACTGGTACAAGCTCCGAAAGTGAAGGGCACGAGACCACCAAGCGTTGCCCAGCTTGCACTTTCAATAATCCCTCGGATAATCTCCTGTGTGCGATGTGCCAGCGGGAGTTGGATGGTGGTTGAGAGGATGTCCTGGTATCTCATATGTGTACAGATAATGCTTAATCGACCATCTTTTTTTACAAGCCTATGATGAATGACTGAGAAAAAATGCCGAAGTTCTATGAAAGCAGACCATCAAAAAAACAACAAACCCGAGAACCAAGCAAAATGTCCCAAACCAATATGACACCGCATGTAAGTAGACTTCTCTGGTCTCATGGAAGTTGGTTGAAGTCCAGTAAAGGAACGGATTGGGGGTAAGGAATGAGGGCGTTCGTCGGAGTGGTCAAACCTGAGGGGAACGATGCCGCGGAGACGGTGGCGGTTGAGTGAGGTAGTACGGAATCCAAAGGCAAAACTCGTTGCGTGGGATCAAGCATGTGCTGCTGGAGAAGCGAACTTGCGGTAATCAACACGTCCACCTCACTTGACAACGGCCCAGTGATCTCGACAGCCTGTGCGACAGCGGACTGTGTAGCCACTGATACCTCGTTTACGGTGACTTGAGTAGCGGCGGCTGAGGGAGGTGGAAGGCCTGCAGATATCTGGCTGGCAACGGCGGCTGATCGATCGGCAGCAACCTGGCGAGCAGCCTGTAGCACAACCTGCTGAGCAGCCACTGCCAAGACATTCGTCTGTAGTGGGGTGTCGGACCGTTGTCCGGACATTTCCTGGTCGAATGCCTGGGCTGTGACAGTGAGTACATGCTGCTGCTTTGCGAGAGCCTGTAGCTCCAGGCCATGCTCGTTGGATGCCGTTGACGCGATAACCTGTGATTGAGCCTCTTGTGCAACTCGTTGAGCGGCTGTCGTCAGCACTTGCATGACTTGAGAATCGTGCGTCGCAACTGGAGGGGGTAAAGCTGACGTCGTCACTGATCTCAGCGACCTAGATAAATTGGTCTTATGAACGATGTCTCGGAGAAATGAATAGATACAAACCTAGGTGGTGTTAACTGAGGAACGCTTAGGTCACTGGATAAACGCCTGGCCTTGTCGCTATTCATGGAACTTCGCCTGGTAGAAGGGAACGTGCCATCAAGGGTGGAGACTGGGGCAATACTGAGGTGGAAGGTTTGAGTGAGTTGCTCCTCGACACCGTCTTGCAAACACTATCAGAGTGACGTCAGGAGGGGGGTTATTTGTAGGCATCAAAGACGTACTCTGGCCATTACCGTAATGTCGCAACTCTCCGCATCAGGTGGCGGTGTGCCATGCAAAACATCACCCTCCCAGCAGAGCCAGGACGGTAAAGACGGGGAGCAATAAGAGACTTGTAGGTTCGTTCTGGATGCTTGCGGATCCCATATACGCGGTGCCCAACTCCATCGCAGTCCTACATATGCCACAGCTGGTGGCGATCCAGCAACTTTACGATGGAAGGGGCGGAACGTCCACCCTCCGTCCAGTAGCTTCTTTGCGTCGATGCTCCAGATGTGATTTCCTTTTGATTTCGTCTTTTTCCCTTCCTCGTTGAACCGAGATATATACGGTTGATTCCAAAGATAGTTCCGTATCTGATGATCTCAGGGTAAGTCTTCCAATTCGGGACGATGTATGCGATAGGCTAACCTTTTTCATGGGAATTTTATCTTCCGGGTAACCTTGCCTGGCAAGCTGGAAGGAGAAATATGTAGTCAATGAAGATTCAATTAGTCCGAATGGAAAACTTACCTCTTCTAGAAATGCGTTCGTGAACGCTTGTATCCGGAATTTGAACGGTCGGAAATCAGGAGACTCGTCCAAACGCTGCATCTTTTTAGCCATCAAGGTCTGATGTATTGGTTCCCCTTTAGCATCTGTCGCTTCCACTGTGAAACGCGGTAAGTCATCTGCCCTGATGTTCGCAACCGCAGCACTTACATTTAGAACAAATATTATTCAGGAACTCAAAAAAGATACGGTCCACTTCTGCACGGTACTCCTGTGGTACCTCGTTGCCAAGATTAGGTGTTGAGAGATTCTCAGCAGAGTTTCGCGTCAGCAATACAGTTGAACGACTGCTGTGACTCTGAGTGGCAACGGGTCGGACCTGAGCCGAAGTTCTCGGGTTGGATCCGGATGATGACTCTGAGTTTTGGAAGTACGAGTAATCTCCCCCGGCGTCGGAATCGTGTTCATCCCCGTCCTGGGATGACGTGGGACTGTGTGGGTGGTTTGCTTGGATAGCAGAGAAAGAAGGCTGGAGGAAATCAAGTGCCCCGGTCGCGGGAGGCATTTCAGGTAGACCAAACGTAAAAGGGTTAACGTTGCTGTTCGTGAAAGAGCTTGATCGTGATACTCGACCAATTGGCGGACTGATGCCCACTCCGCCCACCGTGATTGGACATGGTTGTGAAGATGCGGTTGCAAATGTTCCAGTTGACGAGAATGTCAGAGGTGCCAAACCTGTGCTCGTGTTGGGTATCGATTGAAAACTGGCAGCAGTCGTGAGTGAGCTCCCCGAAAGTGAATGTCGATGAGACCTTGTAGGTATGGTTGCTGCTCCATCTGACCATGAGGTTCGGCCTTGGGGCGGGAAATGACATGCGTGAGCGGCGGGTGTGGATAGCGAAGACGTGGAAATGAAATCTGCCGGACTCGCAGAAGCGGAGGTAGCTGGCATGGAGAATCCCATCGCTGACACGGACGACTGTGCCGGCTGATGGGGAAGTAGACTGAATGTAGGGTGAGACAAATCAGCGGAACTCGTCGGCCGTGATGCAGTCTCAGGAGGAGTCGATGGAACGAATGAAACCATCGACGGAACGGTAGTAGGCAGGAAAACTGCAGCACTCGTGACAGACGGAGGAATAATGTGAAGCGGCGTATCCTCCTGAGGCTCCATTTTCATAGCTTTCATGACTCGGTCACCTCCCATTGATGATGCGCAGCGCTTACGAGACAAGTCCAAGGTATCTGAGCTCACATCCATCCCACTCAAGTCGTGTAGGACTGCCTGACTTGTATCCTGCGCGGCGGTGACTGTGGGGAGTCGAGCAGGTGGCGAAGCGCTGTTGGTAGGAACTGATAGTGAGAGACTCGAGGCAGCGGAAAAACGACGCGGGGAAGATTTCCGAGAGTTGGGTGGCGGGTCAGATATCTGCGTTGCAGCAATGAGTTCAGAAACCAAGGCGATGGTCCTCTTGAGCTCGTCAATTCGGGCGTTTGCTTCCAAACCCTGCCCAAGCGAGCAAGCAGCACTGGCCGACTGTGCAGTCTGGGCAATGCTGCATAGCACAGCAATCTGAGTGACTGCCTTATCACCGATAACATTCCTGTGGTACTTACTTGTTCAGCATATCACCCACAACCATGAGATGCGCGTCGTTTGGAGAATCTGGTGAGCTATCCCTTGCTTGTATGCGGGAATCGACTACATCTGGGGGAGGAAAAATAAACCCTGGTTCCTGGCCGGAGGGAAGGGACACACCACTCAAAGGGGAGAAACTGAGTTCGGAGGCTGAGTTGATCAACGTACTCGAGGTGGAAGACTCAGCAGCAGACACCGGTGTGGACAAACTCATTGCAGATGTGACTGATGCAGGTACAGATGTGGAAGACAATGCGAACGCGGAAGCCATACCGAGCATGGCTGGCGACTGGCTACTTGAGCCCGAGCTTGTGCTCTGTGGGGACTGTATTGAGAGATGTGTGTCTAGGTGGGGAATAGCACCAAACGAGAGAGATGACGGAGGGAAATCAGATTTAAACACAGGAGCGGGAGCTCGGGTTGAGCTGGATACGGAGAGGGTATCCATTGGTGTTATACCAGAATTTGCGG
>JBBPRG010000637.1:0-10350 GCA_038092895.1 Chalciporus pseudorubinellus
AAATGCTTCCACAGAGCGCTGGGATGCCACTATTAGACCCCCTCTGTCAAAGTCTAGCTCGTTCGCAACCCTAACAGACAAAACGTCGTCAGAAAACCACGTTCCTCGAATACCTACTCGCCCGAGAGGGTATACAGATTCTTCCTTTCCGCTCCCAACGACTGCGTCTTCACACGTCCCACGTAAGGGTTCAACCCAAACAGACAGCCAACCTCTGCTTTCATCTCTCAGCCGCAATCTCTCTGCTTCACGGCTCGTTACGCAACCTCCCACTGCTCCACCTGTTCATAAACTTCCACCTACTCCTTTGACTCTTTTGCGTTCCGATAACGGCCATGAGGTGTCTTCTACCTTGTCTCGCTCAGGTTCTTGTGTATCATCCTCAGGACCAAACGGACCGGGTAACCTTTATCGCACCACGCGATCCCCTGTTACAAATGATGCCGGTATAGAGTCAGGATGGTTGGCGACCAAAAAATTGCCACCACGCCCGAAAGAACCCCTTCGTAGCTCCCTTGCTGACATCTTCGTACAGCGTCCCTCCCCGAGGTCTCCCATTCTTGCGTCCCATACACTGAAAAAATCTATGTCTCATTCCACTCTGCAGAAGCTAAAGGTTGGCGATGAGCTCAATCCTCCTGCTTCAGTGGGCATTCCGAGGCCGAGCGACAGAGACGTTGCAAAACCACTCCCCCCTCGACCGCAGTCACCCTCCTTCCCCCAAACTCGTCAATACACCACTCTCATTACTTCTAATCCCTCTTCATCCGAAACCAACCTATCCGCAGAGTCAAAGCGATCGATCACAAACTCTCCCCCCGTGACCGTGCGCAGACGCTTATTTTCCGGCTCTAGTACTCGGAGACCATCATTGGCCACAACAGATGATGATTCACGATCTGTGTTCAGCTTGCCTACCGAGGCAGAGCGGGCTCAGGGCATGACATCGCTTTACGCAGGTTCACTGTGGGATGAGGCTGATTCCGACGCAGTCCCAAGCGGTGTTATATCTCCCACACCTGATTATGCGCAACGAATTATGTCACCCGCCGAGATGCTGAAGGTCGAAGCTATGGTACAAAACGAGTTCGACAGCAAATATAGGGAATTACTACGGAGCCGGCAGCGCAACACTTCGTTCACTTCCGCCTCAACTCCGCCCTTCACTACCATGTACACGAAGGAAGGCCTGTCTACGGCTTCGACATCATTTCCACGATCCAAGGGTTCCTGTAGCTCAGGGTCGTCCTTATCGGCAGCGCAGCCTTCCATGGGACAGGATCCGTCACCAACTCCGGTGTCTAACTCCCCTAGTTCACCGACAGGTTTATCACCTCCGCCGCGCTTACAATCGCGCCCACGTACCTCCGAGTCTCAGAGTGACATTTCAGGTCGGCGGCTAAGTACTCTTCCAGCCAATCCATTATCTCCTCCCCCTCGGAAACGCACCCCTCGTGGATCCATATGCGCGGACAAGGCTCCTTTCACGCCCATCATCATACGCAAGCCATCATTCCTCGAGATAAATGACGATGCACAGTCGTTCGATGGCAGCTTCCTTGATTTGGGCATCGGGCAAGATTCCCTTGATCTTTCCAGGGATAGCAACTGAGGTGTGGTCGTTGTGAACATTGGTGTTCTGCTTCACACAATTATTTCGTCAATCCCTCACTTTTTATTCATTCATTATCGTTTACACCTTACATTACACCGCCTCCACTTGTTGATTTCTTTTCCCGGTGCTTGTTTTACTAGATTACATTGGTCCCACACTAGTGCGTCTTACTCTACATTCTTTTTTCGTTTCCGCGCAGCCTTTGCGGTCATTCCTCACCAGGTCGCTGTTTACACATCTCCCTGTAGTCGCACACCCAAAGGAAATGTAAATTTTATGAGAAGATGTATGTGCATCCGAGGGAAGCGTGTGATGAACGAACATGTTAAAGGGGATATTATTACACGTAGATTAACCATGGAAAGAGTACAAGCCAAACGAATGAACATGGGGCAATAGATATCCAAGCGAAGCGTTCGCAATCCATTCATCATTAGTCCGTCTCTTCCGTGTGGTACCCAGCACGACGCATCGCTCCCAAACGATGTCTCGCCGCCCCGAGTTCCTTTTCCAGCTTCAAGATCTCCACCTGCTGCTCCATCTCGCGTCGCTTGTACTCCAAGACGGCCATGTTCTTGTAGTCCACTTCTTCCTCCTGCGCTTGCTTCGCGGAGACAGCTTTGACCTGTCTGACGAGTGCCTTGCATGCTTCGGTGACTGCCTTGGCAGCGAGTTCGAGGCGCTCTTGAGTTTTGGACATGAGGTTCGCTTTGACACGGGACGCCGCAACGAGCTGGGCAGTTGCCGCAGCGACCTCATTGGACGCAACAATAAGCTGCTCGAGCGAGTGCGTTCCCGACAACACACCATCCGCACTCTCGATGAGCAAGTTCGTCGCAAACGCGACCGACTTGGCAGCCGAAATGAGACCCTCCGTCCACCTATTGTTCCGTTTGTAGAACTGCTGTACGGAACTGGAGCCTTTACCCTGCGCAACGATTTCCTGCTGTGATTCTGTGGCGGCTTGAATAAGCCGAGCAATGGCGTTGGTGATGGCCATCGCTGCAGCGAGGATGGAGTCGTGGACTTGAATGTCGACGGCGCTGAACCGCGCGGAGTCGCGGGGACGGGAGATGAGCTCTTGTAACCTCTGTGTGGCAGCTTCGATTGCCTGGGCGGCGTGGAGCATTTCTTGCTCAACGATATTTCCAATGTCACCGTTCGCTTTGGCGAGAGCGCCTCCTTTCGAACCCTTGGGAACGAGGGTGTCGACAACCTCCGACAAGCGAGTAAGAACCATTCTAACTTCAGTGTTGTTACGCATGGCGACATCCTTGCGCTGAGCGGGTTGCAGTAAGTCGAGCTTGTACGACTGCAAGTTAAGGAAGAATCGCAGTCCGACATCTCCAGCTGACTTGGCCACAGCGATGATCTTGTCTGAAGCATCATCGTCGTTCGCAAGACGAGTAATGCCCTTGGAGTTGATCAAGACGTCTGACAGAACTTGGGCGAGTTCGTTGGCGCCCTTGATCACATCGACGTAGTCGCCGCCTACATCGCCTCCGAGGTGAAGATTGAAAATGGTGGCAAAGTCGGTGGCATTGTTGATGGCCTTTTCGATCATGGACAGGGTGTATTCTGGTGTCGAATTGAGGTTGCCGGCTTGGGAAGGAGATTCGAGCTCGTAAATTGCGTCGTCGACCTTCTGCACGCATGCTTGCAAGATCGAATCTATGGACCGGCTGTGTAAGCGCCGAGTATATTTGAGGGATGAATTAGGGACTAACCGATAATCTGGTTCAACTTCTTACGGTTGTCCAAGATGAGGGTATCGATCTGGGCATTAGTGGCTTCCTCGGTGAGACCCTGGTTCTGAGAAAGACGTCAATTACGTGTCGCTGCATGCAGGGAGCGACGTAAACTTACCTGCTGTGCCTCCGACAATTGTTGGATGGTACTATCCATGCCCTCCTGCAGAATCATGATTTCCTGATCCTTCTCTTCACGCAAGTGTTCCAAATCGCCGCTGGCATTGTTGAGTTTGACCAATAGATCGTCGATTTGCATTTGTTTCGCCTACGAAGTTGTTAGCATGGCATGAGGCCATGATCAACTACTTACCCTCAACGAGTCTTCGAGTTCGTTCAACTGACGGTTGTACTTGGTAATAACGCCAGATACTTCGGAGTTCTTCGACCGTGATGAATCCTCCGCGCGCTCGTTGGCAAAGTTGAGCTCGCGTCGCAGACGGTCAATCTCATCCTTGTGCGACGCTTTCTGACGATCGACGTCAAAGCGAGCACGGTCACGCTCGCGAATCATGTCCGCGAGCTCCAAGTTCTTCGCCTTCAAGTCACGTTCCATGCGCTCCATACGGTCGACTGCTTCTTGTGCAGAGTTTGCCTTGAGTTGCATTTGCTTGGATTTCGCAAGCATGTCCAAGTGCTCGGTTCTCAGCTGGCTGTAAAGCTTCGCTAGGGCTTCGTATTTATTGCGCCAGAGTGTTACCTGATCCTGGAGCTGCTTGATCAACTCGTCTTTCGAAACCATCTGGGCGGTGATGTTTGCAGTGCTCGCAGCCAGTTCTCCCTCCAGTGCTTTTACTCGCTATGCACCAGGCATTAGCCCGCGACGAAGTCAAGGAAGGGAAACGAAGCCTACGTGATCATACTGTTCCAGCAATAGCTGGTCTCGCTCGTACTGACCCCTCATAGCAAGCAACTCCCTCTGGAGGTCACTTGCTTGCAGAGCAGCTTGATTGCTGTACTGCATCATCTGCTGCTGCATGAGGGCTTCCTGGGCCAAACGTTCCCGTTCGGCCTGCTCGTGCTGTCGCTGTTCAAACTCGCGCTGCTGCTGTGCCTCGCGCTCTAATCTCTGACGCTCTTCGGCTTCGCGTTGGGCGCGCAAGGCAGCTTGCTGGTCTTCATATTCTTTCAGCATCCGCGCTTGCTCACTGACGGCCGCTGAATCAGGAGATGGTGCTGGTGGAAGTGCAGGCGTCGCAGCAGTCTTCGGTCGTGCTGGGAGATCTGGGGCACTCCCGCTGTCTATCAAGTTGGGCGGTTCCTACCATTGTGTGGTTAGTGATGACATGGAGAGATGACATGGAGATTTAGAGCACAAAAAACACACTGACTTGACCAAGCTTTGGAACGTTAATGAGGCTGGTCAGGTACTTGAGATTGGAGCATTCGTAGTAGAATTTGCGTAAATTGTAGTGTTGTGCGTTGAAACGTTCGCGCAGGGGCTCCAGTGCTTCTTGGTCACCCGTGCCTGTGGATAGTCTTTAGCATCGAGTGGGCTTTTGCGAGAAATGGCAACCGTACGGCGGTACAGGGCTCGCAACATGCTCGTTATGAACCTGTAGATTCCCCAACTTTCTTTCACGAGTGGTACCAGGGAAGAAATCCGACATTCGTTATTTGCCGAGTGTCTGAAGTGAGCAAAGACCATCCTTTGGAAGGATTCGATCTGATCTTGTAAACCCATGAGATCGGTGATCGTCTCGTATCTAGAAATGTGTGAGTCTGGGGAGAACTACGTGAAATCACAATTACTACCCTTCGTTTGGATCGTCGATGCCCTTCAAGGATATGTACTCCTCATATTCGAACAAACCACTGAACTCAGGACGAATGCGATGGAAACGAAGCTTTGCCAAAATAAACTGAACATATGTTCGAATTAGAGATCCGTATCCTATGCATACTTAGATCATTGCGGTGCCCGGAACGAGGATACAACTCACCTCGCTGGCCATCAGTAGCAACGGTTCTAGCGCAAGTTTCAAGCCATCCAGTTTGGCCGTGAGCCTCCTTAATAGTCTGTGCACCGAAGGTGTGAGTTGTGACGAGCTTGGATGGCTTCGGATACTCACGTTGGGGTGGCCCTCTTGCACGACTTTGTGAACAGTAATGAGTGCCTTGAACGTCTGGACTTCATCAGATAATATGGGTTGTACCCGCAGACCACTCCAGAATGATATTGAGCTATGGTAATCCCAAGTATACACGATGCATTCTGCAACGAAGTCAGAACATGGACGGAACCAAGTGTACGGTGAAGCGTACTCCGGACGTGCTTCTGTTTTGGAGCAGTCTCTTCTGGACTGGTAGCTTTCTTGATATTGATCACCAGTTCTTGCTCGGCTTTATCTTTGTCGACGGGGCGGGTGGGGTAGTGTACTTCGTCGCCCCCATCAATGTCAAAGGCAGGCCGTCTTCGAGTAGCCCTAGAGAGGCATGTTAGCTAGTCTGCGATGTGGGTGCATCAGAAATGCCACTTGCATGTCGTCCGGTGTTCGCTGTGGTGAGACTAGCTGATGGTCGTCGAGGAAGATCGGGAGCAGGCCGCAGTTATGCCCAAGTTATGCCAGTCGCGTTTGCGAGCGCGCGTGGGAACCAACTCAGACTGCGACGACCCGACCAGTGACCGCTACTTGACCAGGATGTCCTCAATATCTCGCAGCTGGCTCTCCAAGGGACTAGGCCTAACGCTCAAGCCTAGACATCGCTACCAACATCTGCAGTCACGTCGGCTAGTACATACAGGAGACGCTGCGACACCAAATTATACAGCCAAGAAGTCTTCCTGGTCAAGCCCTACCATCTTGGTGCTGGGTTTCATCCCCATATTCACCTTCGCGTTGGGGACGTGGCAATTGCAACGTTTGCAATGGAAGATCAACTTGATTGACGAACTAGAAGAGAAACTACAGCGTGACCCGATTTTTCTTCCAAAACGAATAAAGTGCGAGCCCGTCTCATCTAGGACGATCCTGTTCTAAATCACCGTAACTTCAAGCGTCTCCGTGATACCAGAATTCACATTCCGTAGAGTTTTCCTTCGAGGTCATTGGGATCATGCCCACACCATGATACTTGGTCCTCGTGTTCGCGATGGCGCACATGGCTTCCATGTCGTCACTCCGTTAGTGCGGACCGATGGTTCGACTGTCTTGGTCGACCAGGGCTTCGTCGGGAAGGATTTCGCAGACAAGTTTGACCGTAGCGAGAATGGCGAAGTCGAGGTCATAGGCATGATACGGACATCTCAGACGAGAAACAGCTTCACTCCAGACAACCAACCTGCGGAGGGTAAGTGGTACTGGGCAGATATTGACTCTATGGCCGAATCGGCAGGAGGGGAAGCTGCTGGTGTTCAACCTGTTTTCATCGAGCAAATATTCAGTAAGTAGCTGCTTGGATGTTGCCGAGGGTTGTCCTGAATAATTTGGTTGCAGATGGTCATGCAGGCGATGCAGCCTCTTGCGTCAACAAAGGTATACCCGTTGGACGCTCAGCTACTATCGATGTGCGCAATGCCCATCTGTCCTACGTGATTACATGGTGCATACATTTCTACTGCCGCGTGCACGTCTGACCTCTGCCGCATAGGTACTCATTATCAGCATTCACTGCGGCGATGCTCGGACGTGTCATTCTAAAACGAAGGGCCAAGCCAGTGCGCCCATTACCCAGGTAGCCACTTGGATCAGGAATGTATCGTCTCGTGTGGCACTCATCAGTCGCAGATACTTACTCTCACAATCTACTATTCTTCCCATTCCACCCTTCTCACACTCCTTGTCCGTCAATCTCGCTGAGTATGTGGGACGTCACTACCACCGCCTCGTGCACGTGTTGACCCGCCGTTACCATGGTGGTAAGTGGCGGGTTGCTCCAGGCATTGTTCTAGCTAGTTGTAATCTCATGGACAATGGCTACGATTGTGTGCATCATGTTCATGCGCACTGCTTTCGCCACTCTTGAGGTTGAAGATGCGCCACTCCGAGGGGGGAATCGTGGTGTATAAAGAGCCAATGTTTCGTGACAGCACTTACCTCCACAATCCCCATGAGTACTGTCTACCACTCCAAGTCCCTGTCACAATCCAAGCCCCGGTCCCGGGTCTCTTCCGGATGCCATTCCAAGTCTTCCCATCGGGTCCGAATAGAACCAGTGCCCACACAAGTGTTTACCATTCCCAATCGAATGGACGAATATTGTGGAGGAATGAACGCAACCCCACACCATCGGTCAAGTTCGCGGGATCACAAGACACCGTGGTATCCTTCTGAGATGGATGCCCAAAGGATGAAGGGGCCGAAAGAAACAAGTATTTTGTTGTTCCCACTGCCAGTCGAAAGCACTCTGACACCGAAAATCACAGATAACATTTACCCAGAAACTGTTCGGCAAGCATCGTATCGCCCGCAACAACCTCGAGGTGGACAAGAGCGACGACGCCATGGGTCAGTGGATCCACACCTTCGCCCAGGCTATGCACCCTTTCCGAGTGTGCCAGTTTGGCCGGAGTTCTCCCGCGGCCACACGCCCTCTTACCCGAAGGAATCTCGACGTCATTCCATCGATACATATGGCGCCTATAGCGTACCAACCCGGTGTGCGTTGTCTTGGTGGGCGTCAGTTGATGGGATATTTATATGTCGTTATTGTAGATCCCCCGTCGGCAACAAAGCACCGCCGCTCAAGCTCGACGACGTTCTTTCCCGCTCCACTTCCAATCGGTCACGACAAATCTGGTACAGGACCATCGTCCAAACCCTCGTTTTTCGCGCGTCTTGGTCAACACCTTCATTCCCCGCGGCGCGCGTCGATGACGACGTCTTCATCGGTGCCGACTATAGTAGTCTTACTTCCGACCCAGAGCGACGCCTATCACCAGCACCGATATGCCACGCCATATGTGTAGACGAGGATACAACCGTGTCTTTGTCGATCTACTTCCTTGGAATCCTGTAGCACTCGTGTTGATGATCGAGTTATTTATTCGCTGTAGTCCTTGGACCTCGTTGTAATCACATTGAGACTCGTGAGAAAGCTGTCTGTAAGGTACGCCAGGGGCAAGATGTGATTCCATCCGACCAGACCAGTCCCGTCCTTCTCTCATTCTTTCCCAACCCTGGGTCTCCTTTAACCTGCATGGCAGACTTGCCGTCTGTCTCAGAGTCAATCTCTCAGCCTCTTTCATCCTCCTCTCAAGCTCAACAGCCTACCCGGATACACCGGTTCCTCACCACCCGTAGCCATGGCGAGTCCTCAAGGTCTTCGTCAATCAACGTTACTTCCCCCACGCACTCCAATTTATATTCGCAAACGAGATCAGACTCGAGGGCTGTCGTGGATCTGAACGAAAACCGACGTCGCGTCAACTCGTTGGGACCTCAGCCTGCGCCGCAAACGAACAGTATTCCCAAGAACACTTCTCCGCGACACCATGGGTCCCGCAGGAAGAAAGTCCTCAGCCAAAGCCAGAGCCCCGCGCTGTTCCCGCCGAAGCTGGATCCTTTCATGTCTGACTTTGAACCGAGTGCCTTCTCTGACGAATATGACCTGTGTACGTCCTTCGTTGCATTCTCTGTGCAGCTTCTAACCTCGTGGACGATGTCACCACAGCTCATGAGGGCAAGTATATACTTTCTGGTATAAAACGTCCCTGAACAACCTTGATCCATCCAGATCCAAAGATACTGCAAGACGTGCAGAGGGCCTTGCATCTCCAGTCAAGGAGGCGTGACCGTATGTCGCAACAGTTACATCCTGTGTCTGATGAAGTTCCACCTGCTGCCGACACTGCCGTGAACCCCAGCACATCGCTCCATGCTTCTACATCCGCGGCTCCACCTGCTGTGCAGTCATCTACCCAGGCAGTCAAGCTGCAGCCAGAGGTGGACTTTAGTCCATCGACTCGATCTGTACCTCTTCATCCCGTACCCCTCTCGTCTAATGGTGGAGCAACTCTCGACTGGACAGGCTCTCAGTCTGAAGACGAGACATTAGATAGACGCTGGTCAATTTCGAGAGGCAAACGGAAGAGCAAAGATAGATTACTGTCATCTAGCAAGGCGGTTGTCGAGAAGCAAGAAGCACTGTTCGCAGGTGTGTTGCATAAGTCCCAAAGTCGACATGGTCTGATACCCCACGGTCGCAGACAAGATCTCGAGAATCAGGGCTGAGGCCTCACCGCCTACAGTCCGCAAGGCAGCTATTGTCAGCGAACAACTAGGGCGGCGATACAATGTCCTTTGTAACTCTATAGCCAGTGGGGATCCCGTCAATCTTGTCCAGGTAGCGCGTTGGTACGCTGGTTCGGGAACGGAGACGCGGGCATGGCTCGATAGTGCCGAACCCTTGACCTGGTTGAAACACTTGCTTGACCGTAGTGGAAAACGGCGATCAGAATGGCATGTATCTGCTCTCATCGTAGAAGAACACGTGAAATCTAAGAAGGGCATCGCCTCGTCGACACCTCCACCGCAGTCTCCGGCTGCGACGTCTTCGCTCGAAACGCCCCCGTCTCAATCCAAAACCAAGTCCGCAACACGGCATACCCCAGCGCCTCCATCCGATTCTTCTCCGGGTACATCTCTTAGTCGAGTACGTTCCTCAGATGGACACGTGTCCTTTGGTCCTCTCGTAGAAAACTCCCGTGATTCTATCAATAACTCACAGACGCGCATCGAAGGCAAGGCTCGAGGCTGGCGATATTCCATTCCCGCTTTCTTCGATTCAGTCAGCGTCAACGGCACTCCATCACCCTACCACAACCGCAATTCGTCTGGTGGATTGTCACCAGCAAGTAGTCGTATCAACTTCCCTGACATTATTCACCGTTTCCGGCGGCACCCAACGGAGAGTGAAGAGGGCTCCTCATCCCCATTTGATTCACAATCCGAGGACCAGAATGATCTGCCGTCCACTGGACGACGCCGGAGGAAGTGGAAGGATCAACCTCGACTCAGCGAGTTGCCATCTCCACAGGAGTCTGGG
>JBBPRG010000639.1:0-10337 GCA_038092895.1 Chalciporus pseudorubinellus
GATGGAGATGGTAGAAAGGTTGTGGATCGACCCGGTACCATTCATGTCCTCTGATCTTCGCAGGTGATTAGACTTGTAAACAACCGTTACGACTCTACTGACATTCCGCTATGAAACAGATCAAGCTTCTTTGAGACTTTGCTTAGCCCGATATTAGGGCTTATTAGGTCCAAACAAAAGTCCTCGGGAGGCTTATAAAGGATAGAAAGAAAGCGCAAAGGTGAGTATGCGTATACATCCTGGTCAACCATGATTGCAGACGATGATCCACACAGGTTAGGCAGGAACCTTATCCCGGCGCGCCAGAACAAGCTAACGTCGACCGGCATTCCCTCGGATAAGTAGCCCAGATGTCCGAGTCATGCCGGCGGTCTGAAGCCTGTCGCGAGATAGAGAACATGCTTTCCCATACCAACTTACCATTCTTCTTGCTTTAGGGTTGTAGATCCCGCATCCTATATTTCGAACCAGCAAATCAGTTGCTCTCTGACACGACCTATGTGACTCTGTCGTTACTGTATCATGTGTATGTACCTTAAATAACGTGCACAAGTGGCCCGGGAGCGAACGCGGAAGTGAAGAATTACGTGCACTGCGAGTACCCAAGCGCAAGCTTCCAGCTTCAGGAACAGGGTGTGTGACTCAGAGCTGCAGACCTCATCTCAGTTTCATGGCGATGGACCTTCATTGACACCTAGGTGCATGCTGAAGGTCCGCCGGAAATTACTGTGATATTATTGAAAGATGAGTCGTCGAGCCAATATGAGCCACACTATCCAGAATCGTCTAGGCACAGCCCAGGCGTTGCCGCTGGTAGTGATTGGCGACGCGACCTTGAAAGTCCTCGTTGGATACATGTGCCGGGCAATAGACCGCGTGCACCATTCTTTGTTGACATCAAACACGCATTGAATTAATTGGAAACGTTGCAAGCTATGGTCATGGACTTCGTGGGATGGAACGTCTACTACTCAGTTTATTTACGATGAATAAATCAATATCTACTGCCAGTGCTAGTCAAGCGTACTACGCAACGCACGCGACCCCAATCGTGCACTCGGCGCACATCTACCAACCCAGTGTCTGTATACCATATTCAAGAGGTTATCGTGTTGGTCCATCGTGAGTTCATCTTCGGTTGTGCTTGAACCATATCAACATGACAGTCAAGCTCAGCAAACCCCGGTTCAGATGGCGAACGCTGAGAATATACCGAACATTCTTATATTTGGTGACGCCGGCGCTGGCAAGTCCTCCGTCATCAACCTCATTGCTGGTGAAACGTTGGCCCAAACCTCAAGTGGCTTGCTCGGATGCACGTTCGAACATCAGTCATACGACATCACGGTCCGCGGAGTCAAATGTCGTCTCTGGGATACCACTGGACTTGACGAGGGGACAGCAGGAAGAGTTCCTGCAGCCCAGGCCCAGCGTAACCTAAGAGAGCTTATGCAAAAGCTAGGTTGCGCGGGAGGGATTAACCTTCTCATTTACTGCTTCCGCGCCGGCAGAGTCACGATCACCCTTAGGCACAACTATCACGTCTTCTATTCAGGAGTCTGCCGGAAGAAGATCCCCATTGCGTTGGTCGTCACTGGCTGTGAGAATCAGGAGGGAGCGATGGAGACGTGGTGGAAGGATGAAGAGGAAAATTTCCGGAAGTATGGTATGCACTTCGATGGGCATGCTTGCGTCACCACCCTAGAGAAAAATGTCGAGCGTCGACCTTACTCTCAGGAGAGTTTGCATGACCTCATTCTCCCTTTTTCCCAGCTCTCGCCGTGGAAAATTGAGGAGTCTCTCGTGTCCAAAGTGGTCGACAATCTCTCCCGCGCCACACATTCCTCGAAAACAAGAAAGACGCGGACGATCACCACCTACGATATGACCGCCGCTTCCCCCGGCACCACCTCTTCGTGGCACAAACGCACTCACATTAAAGACGATCAGAGATACGACTTTGTTTGCGTTGATGAACGCCTTTGGCAGAAATCCACGAAGGCGCCTGACCTCCCAGCCAGTGGATTACTCATCTTTTATACGTCCCCTCTAGTATGCAACAAAATACGTACTGAGGAAGTAGACGTGTTGAAAAGGTTTTACACCATTGCTGGTGGGTTGACGTGCCCGATGATTGTTGTACTCAGAGGATGCCGCAATGAAGAGGTTGCACGGTCATGTTGGAACACGTTCTCCCGTTCCCACCGCAACATCCGGGCCACCTTCATTCTTGAGGTGACAGACGGCCGATCCGACAAGTTGATGGACACTGTAGAGATGCTCTGGGTTGACCCTGTCGAAATAGCAGAAGCATCTTGGCTCAAGAAAGTTGTGAACCGTACTATCAATGTATTTCGACGCTCCTAAACGTGTGTATGGTCTGTCCACAAAGACGTGCCGTCACAATAGCACATGGATCATTCTCCACTGGTTTTATTCTTTCCCCCCTCCTTCCATGCGCATTTAATAATAGGCACCTATATACATATTAAATCAACGAACAAGCCGACGTCAATCTACTCATGTTCAGGATTCGAGATGATTGGTAGGATATAATTGCGTAGATAAATTTAAACAGTACTGTGTATAGATGTTGAGCAGTACCCAAACCCAGTGTCCACCCGCAGACCTTGCATATCACGAGCATCATCAGTCGAGGTGTCAGAGGCCAAAGAAGCGTGTAAACTATCGTGGCAAGTATCAAATCTAACCCGAAGCACTGGGTTTATGAGAGCGGCAATGTTGATTATGAGGACTCTGAAGGGAAAAGGTTCGTCAGATTTGGCTGCCATCGATCTGTCGCCTTGTACATGCGGAACGACTACCTCAAGGTCTTTGCGACTGCCAGAATACATAGCAACACTCTGAGCCGTAAGTGTCCCAGTCGCTAATGACGAGATATCCTGCAACGAGAGATGAGTGATCGAGTACTTGGCCGGTACCCACTATGAGAGAAGTTTATTCGGCGTGACGTCAAGCGCTGGGCCTACATACCCACAAAGTTTTGGGTCGCTGTATACGCCAGCAACGATCACCATGAATTCCGCGATGAGTATCGTCGACCGATCATACATTGCGTAGAGGCGGAGAGAAATATTGCCACTGCATGTTTATGAGATGTAGTTCCAGAAAAGCCGAGGTCTTTCACGACTCACGATCAACAGCACCGATAGAAAAGGATACCACCGAGTCCTAAGAAGATTGACGAGGGCGCGCTGTCGCGTTCATCAATGTACTTGCATCTATGTGATTAATGTCCGCAACTCGAGATACATGAGGGTTCGACGCATACATTCATGTAATTTAATCATCCATGTCAGACGTCGAGAAGATGCAATATCAGAGAAACTCAAACTCACGTTCATAGGGTTGGGTACGAAGTTTGTGTCGACTGAAGCCGGTTAGACCAAGAAACGCACATTGCACGTACGGAGTGAAGCATTTAAAACCGGTGTAACGAGTTGGTGGTCAGTTTATAACCTCGAGATGCTCCGGGAAACGTCATACGAAGGAGAAAGTACAAAACACTAACCCAAATCCATCTGTTCTGAAGCTTGATGAGCACTAAACCAAGATGTAATCTATCTGCGCTGATGGTCAACATGAGGAGGATTTAGAAAGCGTGCTAAAATACGGCACCTACCTCTCTTGAGAACGTGAAGACTGAGATGTCCATACTGCTTCAGGCGGGGAAGAAAAAGGAGATCGCTCGCTTACTGTAATCTCAATTGTCAACGGGCTACAGCCAATCGTAGATGAAAGTGGCCTTTCGAGACACATAGCTATTCAGTTGGATAGTTGCCACTGAAGACAGCAGGTCAGGCATATCTTAGCGCCTACCAAAAATCGTCAGAGTCAGGATTGAAGAGAGGTCGGAAGGAGTTCAGGAATGACCCGAAGGACGATAGAGTAGTACTGCCAAACGTGGCAGCAGTTGGTGAGTGCAATGCGTTCATGTTCCAGAGATACTTTTGTTCAAATTGTGAGAGCTCGATGGCTTACCATGAGGAGCACGCCACGAACAACATGAGAGACATGACATTTCCGATGGGGATATCCTTGTTTTCTTCCCCACGGTCTGGTGTTCAATACAATCATCCAGACACAACCGAATTCCCGCAGGATCACCTAGTCAACTTTGATAATCGAACCCAACCGTGCACACTCACGCAGCTGGAGGTGTCGATGAACAAAAGTGGAACTGGGGGATCTCGTTCAGGTTCAAATCGAGAAGCGTAGCGAGCGACCTGGAAAGCAGCCGCTAACCATCATCAGAGATTCAATTTCGAGATGAACCTTACACCTACATATATATATATATTACCCACACCTGGAAGTTGTTAGTTTCCCCGAGACTCCAACCGAATACCTGATGAGTCCGGGAAGGGCCGAGCCTCGGAGTTACAACTTGACAGTGTTAATATTATACTTATTGTTGGCAAGTTCAAGTTGGCTTAATTTTGAAGTCGAGAACCTTGTGCCCAGACATGTCTTGTCAATGTCTTGTCATGCCAACCTCCACGAGGTGTGTCACTTGCGATCACAAGGCTCGACAAGTTTCGCACGGCCGTCGACCCAACTTTGTTTCTTCCCACTGGCAGTCCAGTCACCGGACTCCTGAGCATCATTAGCGCTACATCGCAATAGGTCGCAATGCATCGATATCGATATCCGTTGTCAACATCGTCGGCATTTTCATGAGGAGCTTACGCACAGCATCCAGGTCATTGGTCAGCAGAAGTGTTTTCTCTGTCGCGATCAGCCTTCAGGGTTACTCATTGAGATGTAGCGCGTTCGACATTTTCGCCAAGTTTCGATGGTTTGCACACCTTTGATATCAATGACCCACGTGAACACATGGCTGATTTCATCACTGATTTGTGAATTGTGAAAGGGATTTACATGTCCTTGGAGGGAAAGGGAAATACTGGTGCGCAGTTAGGACGGCAGGCGCCCGTAGGCTTTCACCATACTCCTGAACATCGAAATGCATCAACCGCGAGCAGGTTAACCCCACAACACAGGTAAGCTCGATTGAATTGACCTTAGAAGTATCCAGCATCCCTGGAGGAAGACAGCTTTTTGCAGCCTAGAACGGTCGTGAAGTCATATAACGCATACATGGATCATTGTGGCGAATGAAGTGCCATTTCCCTTCAAAATCAGGAAAGTGGCGCTCATCGATAGCGGCGGATAAGCTCCTCAATACGGCTGTGTTGTTCATTTCCGCCCATGAGATACCCAAGGCTCCCATGGAACTCACAAGATACGTCATGGATACCCCAGACGGTACTCTTTGGCCGCTGGCGAACTTGATCTCTTCGCAATCATTGACGGTAACCAGTCAACGAGCCGACTAATGAGCACCGCAGCGGGCAATGTTTGCCGTTCACTTGAACCTAAACCTGAGGTATAACCTTGGGTACCCCAGAAGCTACGGGTACGTCGTCGATCGTGGGTTTGATTGTTGGTTGTGATTTCTAGCGTTGGGGGACGAGGTCAACAGAAATGTTTTTGGCTTCCGGAGAAATTCAAGGACAGGACAAGCATTCAACCGCCTTCAATTGGACATTTAAACCTCCAAAAACGTCTCCATCTAGGTTCCTTTCTAAGGGGGATTAGGTTTCCTCTGAAGCCGAGGCTGGTGGTGTGATCATGACCTTGGTAGGGCCAGGCACCACGATTTTGATGCATCAGGGGTCAGCATGATCATATCTCCCGCTTCAAGTCAGTCTCAAACCAGACGTTCTAGTAAGCGATCGGGTCCGAGATGCAACACGGCTGGGTCGAGACTGGTTTCGAGTATTTGACAAATCCAACTGCACCCAGGTTTCCACACTCTGAGCCAACATGGAACACGTGTGCACGCAGAGAAACCCCACTCGGGTTTTAGCAAGAGGTTCTATAAAATAGGAAATGAAGCAACTACCACCGTCCCCTGATGTGAAATCGTCCGATGATCGCAGCAGCAAGGCCTTGTGATCGCAGTATTCTGATCTGATATAGCTGTTGGGCTACAGGTCCTCCAGAAGTATTCGTACGAACCAGGTCATCCGATCACCCTATACCCCGCTCAATATTCCGTACCTTACATTTCCCGCCTTCCGCGGGATGCCCCCAGTGAGCTCCATTCTTCCCCATCCATCCCCCCGGGCCCGCGGGGTATGATTACTTCTGCCACGAATAAATCACCCAATCCCCTGGCCTCCAATGCCATCCCCGGCATTGTTCCGTCCGTCCCGTGTGACCAGACAACTCCATTGCCATACTTATTTGTGGAACAGGATTCCAGGCGATTCGAACGCTTACTACAGGTCATGCGGGAATCCTTTGGGCATCGGGTAAGATCCAGGTCTTGACTTTGACAACGGGGCACTGTCCCGATTAGTGTGCGCCAGGCCGAGTGGGCGACAGCTCATACAACACCCACCACATCCCTAAAAGTTGAGCCTGTAGGTACGCCCTGGTCGATCGGCTTGCGCGAGCATGGCAAAGTTCGCTCATCGTTCGATGCAGGTCACGAACGTCGCGCAGAGTACCTCAACTCCCGACTATGAACGCTCGTTCTTTGATGCGATCACGCGTTATAGCTTCGAATTCACTTGGAGAAGTGCGAAGAGATGGAGAACGACGGGAATTCCGACGTCGGGCGGACTTCCGGTCAATGACCGCTTCGGGCCGAGATGGACAACCGATGCAGAGGAAGGTAGTTGGCGAAGCATACGAGTGGAGCGCCGCTTGACGAAGATGGATTGAGATGAAATTGAGTCCTGTCGAGGCAGAGGGTTGTGACAGGTCATGACTCGGAACGAAATAATATATGCCAGTTCATTGAAACGGCGGAGAGACACTTTTGCCGCATCTTGCGATGTTTTCCAGTGGTCTCAAATGGTGTCAAATGCAGTCTAAGTGAAACATGCTTCCCATGTCATAGAATGACGGAGACGATTCAGAGATCCAAGGTGACACAAGAACGTTTAAGCCGCTTCGTGAAGGCACGCGACTGGCAAGATGACCTACCGAAACATATGGTCGGAATAACAATGGTTACAGGCACGCAAGACTGATCAAATCCTTGGACAGATTCTCTGGGATTCCTCTCGTTTAGTTCAGCTGGGAGATACATCCGGCATGAAATAGCCGCTTAGGATGGACATCCCCATGTCATGCGCTCATGCCCCATCACGACAGTCCACAAGCGGTTACGGCGGCCTCTTTGAGAATTGCCAAAGTTTGCTGAATTCCTTGAGCCAAATCAGTAACGTGTGAGAACGATAATGGATTCAGAAGAACTGGAATCCATCGTCTCTCTATCTCCCGCTCGCAAGAATACTGATATTGGATATGATATTCTCTATCTCGCCGGAGAGGGGAGTACGTATGGGTGTGCTGGCATGCTGGCCTCGATCGGGAATTATGATTTTGAACAGGAGAGTGCAGCTGATCAGGCACACTCATGGGGGCCATGTGGACAGTTGCGATGTGATGTGGGGTGAGCCGTGGGGAATCCATTTCGCCTGCAAACCCAATCCAGGGACGAACCGAGTTTGACTTCCCGCTTGCCTTAAAACCCTCGCCCTCTGAATGTCTCAACCTTGAACCATCGCACGTTCCGAGCGCTTCTTTCCCCCTCCCGTAGCCCCCCTTCCTCTCTTAGCGCTTCCAACGTCATTCAGCGATGCCTGGCGGCTCAGTCACCCTCTCTGGCCCTACGGGCATTGACCGCATCGAAGCACCGGTCACTCTCAAGGCGTACCTCTTGTGTGCCTTCGCTTCCTTTGGTGGTATTTTCTTGTGAGTTTCGACTCCCCATACCCGCCCCGTGCATCGTTCGCTCAACTTTCTCCACAGCGGTTACGACTCTGGGTACATCAATGGTGTCACCGGTTCCGCCGTCTTCGTCGAAATTATCATGGGTGCCCCCAACAAGCCACTGTCAGGTTCATATAACTCGCTGATCACTTCCATCCTCTCCGCTGGCACTTTCTTCGGTATGTTGATTGACCCTTTCGGGGGTGATTTGCTGACTAACCGTCTACTCTCAGGTGCCTTGATGGCTGGTGACTTTGCTGATTGGCTCGGTCGTCGGCCGACCATTATTCTGGGCTCTTTCATCTACATCATTGGAGTCATTCTCCAGGTTGCTTCTCATGGTCTCGCCCTCATTGTTGCTGGCCGTCTGATCGCCGGTGTGGGTGTTGGCTTCGTATCCGCCATCATCATCCTCTATATGTCCGAAATCTGCCCCCGAAAGGTCCGTGGTGCTCTCGTCTCTGGCTACCAATTCTGTGAGTACTTCAATTGTCGGAAATTTACTCTTTGTTGACTTAATCGGTCCGAAGGCATTACTGTCGGTATCTTGCTCGCATCGATCGTTGACTACGCGACCGAGAACCGCAGTGATACTGGCTCGTACCGCATCCCGATCGGTATCCAATTCGCTTGGGGTCTCATCCTCGCAACTGGTCTTTTCTTCCTTCCCGAATCCCCCCGTTACTTCGTTAGGAAAGACCAGGTCGACCGCGCTCGTACTGTCCTCGCGAGACTTCGTGGTCAACCCGAAGACTCCGAGTACATCACCTCTGAACTCGCTGAAATTCTTGCCAACAATGAACACGAGCGCAAGATGATCCCCATCACTAATTACTTTTCTGGCTGGGCTCAGTGCTTCAGTGGATCCCTCTGGAACGGAAGCTCTAACCTCCGCCGCACCATCCTTGGTACTTCGCTTCAGATGATGCAACAGTGGACTGGTGTCAACTTCATCTTTTACTATTCGACGCCTTTCCTTCAGTCGACGGGTGCCATCAGCAACGTGTTCCTCATATCCCTGATCTTCACATTGGTCAACGTCTTGTCCACTCCTATCTCCTTCTGGACCATCGAGAAGATTGGTCGTCGTCCTCTCCTTCTGTAAGTATCGATCGACATGTACAAACTAATAATTCAAACTGACCATACTTTTCATGTCAGCTGGGGTGCCCTTGGTATGCTCATCTGCCAATTCTTGGTTGCCATCATCGGTGTTACCGTCGGTTTCAACAAGACCCACGCTATCTCCGCGACTGTCAGCCGTGCAGACAACATTGCTGCTGTTAACGCCCAGATTGCCTTCATTGCCATCTTCATCTTCTTCTTTGCGTCCACATGGGGTCCTGGTGCTTGGGTCATGATTGGTGAAATCTTCCCTCTCCCGGTCCGTGCCCGTGGTGTCGCTCTCTCGACGGCTTCCAACTGGCTCTGGAACACTATCATTGCTGTCATTACGCCTTACATGGTTAACCCGGGTGAAGGTAACCTTCGTTCGGACGTGTTCTTCATCTGGGTATGTAACGTTTTTTCACCCACGTTGGATGTGGGACATGTACTGACAAAACGATCACTTGAACAGGGTGGCCTATGCACGTGCGCCTTCATCTACGCCTACTTCCTCATCCCTGAGACCAAGGGTCTCACCCTCGAACAAATCGACCGTATGCTCGAAGAGACCACCCCTCGCACTTCTGCAGCCTGGACTCCCTCGACGACTTATGCTGCCGAAGGTTACGCCAACGAAAAGGAGAAGGAAGACGTTTAGAAGGGCAGCGCATAAAGCTGAGCTGCTTGGCCAAAAAGTTTTATTCCCTTCTCGTTGTTTCGCGATACCTCTAGTCGAGTGTCGAGATGTCCGCTTTACGAGTATTTCTTGAATATGTTTTAATGTAATGCCATGAACTCGATTTCGGACACTGGCTACGTTTGTACAAGTACCATTTGAAAACGTTGCACAAAGTTCGTCGTGACGTGGACCACGCTCGATGGAGCGTCGCGACCGCAAGTTAACGAGAGTCTGACTGACCTTTGTCATGGCGAAATGATATGGCGACGACCGACCAATATCCCCATAGCAATCCAGCGAGATCGGTCGCCACAAGGTGCCAAGTCACTCGGTATGATCAGATCGCGTTTACGGCAAATTGCAATTGCAAAATGATAGAAGCGACACCTCCGAGAAAATCAACAAACTCAGGCTTCTAGATAATCATAATCTCCAATGGGCAAGTTGCAACCACCCCGCTCGAAAGGAGCTCGTAGCCGCCGCTGGCATGTCTGCATCGATGACATAACGTGGACGCCTACTGGCCCAGATCGCCAGTGTTATGTACCAGCAAACATCAAGGAAATCGGCCTTGTGGCGTTGGTCGAACGTATCCTCAGTGCTTTCTCGCGGATGAAACCACGAGGGGCTCTCTCTAGCAGGCGTTGCAGTAGGTAGTCGATGCAACCACTTCGAGTCAAATGTTCACATTTGGAAAAATACATTACGGGGGTGTCCAGTTCTGATAGGGGGGCTGCAG
>JBBPRG010000640.1:0-10329 GCA_038092895.1 Chalciporus pseudorubinellus
TGACGAGTATGCGCGGGCTGCCGTCTTATGAGGAGGCGGAAGAGAGTGCGAGTTTGAGTGCTGCGAGGGATGTGGGTGAGGAGGAAGAGGAGCCTAGGTTGACGATTGGGTGGGGATTCCGGCGGACTCGGATTACCGCAGGGCCGTAGCGACGCCGCTGCGCTCTCGTTCCCGCCTTTATCGATGGCCTCTCCTATGTTTTGGTTTGCTGCGCTTCCCCGTGGTCAAGCTGATGTACAATACCGCTCCCATTGAGGTGCATCCTCATCCCCCCCTCTCCGTTTCTCTTCTCGTCATCCGCTCAGTCACATCATTTCCTTCTTCTCCGTTCCATTTTATTCTCTCACTCTGGCTGCATAAATGTATCATAATCGACATCCCCATCTCATCCATAGAGTTTTCCTTTCTTTCTCTTCATCATCATTATCACCCCCATACACTCGGTTCACTCTCTTGTTTCACCCGAAACCATATATGATCGAATTCCTCGTTTTTTTTCCTCCCGTCTATCTCGCCTCTCTCGCTAGACATATAATTACTCGTACGATTCTGGTTTCGAGTTTGTGTATCGCATAGGTCGTTGCATAATGTTAATTTAGGTAACTTATCCGAATTGTTGATGTTCTGCTGCAGCTGCCAGTGTGAGATTTCGGGCGTGTTTCTTTTGAGTTTGGGTCGATGGCTACAACTTGAAGTGGTTGGCCGGCTTGGCGAAGCCTTTTCGTTCTTTCTTCGATCTCGAGGCCCATAGAGGCGCCCTCGCGCGCTCGTCTGACGGGTCGCGTGCAGCTGCCAAGTCAATATCGTATACTGAGATTGCGGGTATGCACCCCTCGTTACACTTGATATGCCCTACATGTATATATACAGAAAACCGTTCTCCTCCAAGTATAAACTGCTTATTTGGCATGGCATGCCTCAGGCAAACTCCTTTGGCAGCCCGTCCTCTCCCAACAACGTTTCCTCTTCGCCCCTGCGTCGAGGACCGTCCCCAACAGAGGTGTGAATGAGCGTCTTGACCGCGCCCGCGGGGAAACGCTTGGAGACGTTGGTGTTGAAACCTTCAAGGAGACGCCCTTTGACGGTCTGCCCCCCAAATATCTGGAATGCGTCGTTGAAAGAGTCTTGGGGGAAATAATCCACGATCATCTCGACGATCTCCCTCATGTTATCCTTGAGCGCGTAAATGACTGCGTTCGGGCCTGCGTCGAACGTGTACGCCGCCTTGCGCGTCTTGTCTTTCTCTAGAGAGATGCGGTTGTACTCTGTGACGACGGCGATGATTGCGCGGCTGACGTCGTTCATGTAAAAGATGGGGGGATCGGTGTCGAGTGCGACGGCGTGAAACTGGTTCGAGTCTTGCATCGTGATCTTTGCAAACTCGTCAAACTTGCGGGCTTTGATTGCATCGATGATGCTTTTCATGCGATCGTCGACGACGTCGGAGACGCGGTGTTGGAAGAGGGTGGATGTTTCGACGGTGCGTTGCATGCCTGCGGTGGAGGACGTGCCTTTTTTGTCGTCTGACACGACGCAGATGAGTGCGTGCATTTCGGGCCAGTGTTCGGCTGGTTCGATTTGTACGGCGAATGAGTCTGAGCCATCAGCTTCCTTTCCTTTATTCCATGCGACGAAGCCTCCAAAGAGGGATCGGCAGGCAGAACCTGATCCCTGACGAGCGATGATGGAGAGTTCCGTCGCCGAAACAGGCAGCTGGTACAGCTGAGCGAGGGATGACACGAGCGCCGCGAATCCCGATGCGGATGATGCGAGACCGGCGGCAGTAGGGAAGTTGTTGTGCGAACAAATGTGTACTTTCCATTGTGAGAACTAGATGTCGGTCGACATCAGGATGAGGTGTTTTTAGACCGCGTCCGTGAGCGTACCTTTTCTGCATTGGGATGGGCGTCTTCGAACTCTTTTCGCATGCGTCTCATTTCGCTGATGCAGGTGGCTAGACGGCCACCTGGTTTGATCTCGTCGAGTTTGCCATTGAGCCAGAGGGTGTCTTCGGTGAAAGATGGGTGAGCTCGAGAGGTGGTCGTCGAGCGAAGGTGGTCTTGGTTGAGAGTGACGGAAAGCGACGAGTTGGAGGGCAAGATGAGCTTGGTGTTTCGTTTGCCCCAGTATCTAGATCGTGCTCAGCATGATGTAGTCCGAGTCCAGATGGACTACATATCGGACTGACTTGATACAAGCGATGTTGACCGGTGCAGATGCGGTCGCTTGGAAGTACTTCGCCATGGTGGTGGTTGAGGGTAGAGAAGGGACGTTCTTGCAACGAGCTGTTTTATCACTGAGACTACTCATGTTTCAGTAATAGTGTGGCTGTGCTAAATAGATCTGACCTTCCTTTTATGGACATGCTATATCAGGTAATATCTCGGTCTGATGAATTGCTTGATATGGATATATATCACGTGATTCTCCGGTCGTCCATTTTCGTAGCGCTGACCCGGACTTTGGAATCGACCTCGAGTGCGACGGCGACGACGACGACCAACGACGGATAAAAATCAGTTTGGACGTAAATTCTTGTTTGTTCTCTTACATCCATCTTCATTCGAGTCTGTAACATCTTGTTCGCTTTCCCACAAGGCCGCTCTTCCCAAACTTCGCTGGAAGACCAAGTAAACCGCGCCAGAGTCCCTTTGTGCTCCCAAGGACTCTCGACAACAAGCAGCTGGTCGTCTTGCGTCAATCAGCTTGGTCAAATGCCATGTTCTACCCCCAACAATCGCCCGCTGTCGCTCACAAACTTCCAAACCACCACGACCAGTCCCAATGGTCTCGTACGCATCACCCCGTGCTAGGGCCTCCAACCTCGCAGAATATAGGCCCTCCACCTGCCTCGCCAGGCTTTGCGCTCTACACCAATGGATCCGTCAACCCGATGCAACATCACCCCGCTCATCCTCACGCACTTTCACATCCCCCCATGTCACACCACCAACACCAGAACTCCCTCTCGCACTATCCTTCTCCCCCAAACGGACATATGCACTCACAACATATCGGATCAGCCTCGCCGGGAAGCGCAGCGAGTCAGATTATTAGCCCTCAGTGGCAGCAGCAGCTTCTCAAGTGCGAGGTGCGTCGCTGATACACCATCACCCACGTATAACTGATCTGATTCCCTCGTTTTAATTCACAAAGATGATCAGGTCTTCCCGTTCCCCACATCACCGTGCGCGGGCCAGTGCAATGGCCTCCCGTACCGTCGCCAAATCGGCCATCCCAATTACAAATCCGAATCATGTCAAACCCACTGTCACCACCGACGTCAACACAACACCAATGAAAGAGTTGGATGCTCCTGCCACTTCTGCCACCCCTGCCCCCACAAGCGCGTCGGAAAGTTCCCCAAGTCTAGCTGGCTCTATGGTCAATCACCCTTCGTCGACTGTTGCTCCAATTGCCGAGGCACCGCGGCTAACGGCAAAGCCACCACAGAATACGTGGAATTCACTCGACATGGGCGGCGTCAACATAAAGACCCTTCCTCCTTCCTCGGGGCTTTTCTCATTTACTTTCCTTATCAACCTCTACCTCAACCACAACGCGTTATCGTCAGTACCACCGGAAATTGCCAAGCTTCGCCATCTGGAGTTGCTCGATTTGTCGGGGAACAATTTAAGCACCGTTCCACCGGAGCTTGGGATGCTGACGCAATTGAAGGAGCTTTACCTTTTTGACAATCATCTAGTCACATTGCCTGCGGAACTTGGCAGTCTGCATCAACTGCAAACGCTTGGCGTCGAAGGCAATCCCCTGGATGCCTCGCTCAAAACGATTGTGCAAAAAGACGGCACCCCGGCACTCATCTCTTTCTTGCGCGATTCATGTCCGGTTCCGGCTCCTCCTCCGGAGCGTTCGTGGAAACATGTCGTAACATCAGCCGAACGGGAAGCGATAAACAGCGACCCCCATACAGAGGTATTCAGTGTCCTTTGCTATAACATCCTCTGCGAGAAGTATGCCACCGAGCGACTCTACGGTTACACGCCATCGTGGGCGCTGTCGTGGGACTACCGGAAAGAACTGATCCTGACGGAAGTGATGAATTACGATGCCGATTTCTTGTGTCTGCAAGAGGTCGACACGACTCAGTACGAGGAGTATTTCATTAAGCACCTTCAGGGGCAGGACTACGAAGGGGTATACTATCCCAAGTCGCGGTACAAGACGATGAGCGATGCAGATCGGCGGCAGGTCGATGGTTGTGCTACATTCTACAAGGCCAACAAGTTCGTTATCCGTTCCTTGTCGGGCGTCTTGTACTCACCTTTTCGCAGATACCAGCTTGTAGAAAAACAACTGATCGAGTTTAGCACCGTCGCCATGCAGCGGCCCGACTTCAAGAAGACGGACGATATGTTTAACCGTGTTCTCGGTAAGGACCATATCGCCGTCATCTGTTGCTTCGAGAACAAGGAAACGGGTACGCGTATTATCGTGGCAAACGCTCACATACATTGGGATCCAAACTTCCGGGACGTCAAGCTTGTTCAAGTGGCTCTTTTGGTAGATGAAATAGAGAAGATTGCGGCATACTTCTGCAAGCTACCCCCTCGACCGCCGAACAACTCGGATGACAAGTCCGCGTCACCCTCCCGGTCACCACCTGTATACAGCGACGGAACAAAGATACCTTTGATCATCTGCGGTGATTACAACTCCATCCCTGACAGTGGTGTGTGCGAGTTCCTGTCCAATGGATTCGTACCACCAGATCACCCCGATTTCATGTCGCATCTCTACGGAAAGTACACCACGGAGGGCCTAAGGCACAAATTTGCCCTCAAGAATGCATATGGCGCAGCGGGTGATCCTGCCTTGACGAATTTCACCCCCAGTTACCAAGGCCAGATCGACTACATTTGGTACGGAACGGGCAACCTAGCACTGAATGCCGTTTTGGGTGGTGTCGACAAGAGTTATCTCGACAGGGTAGTCGGATTCCCGAATGCGCATTTCCCTTCAGAGTAAGTCCGATCTACACGATCCCCATTTTGATCCCCGTCAGTCATCTCACTCATTTCCTTTTTCAGCCACGTCTGCCTCGTCAGCGAGTTCCGGGTGAAACCGCCTCGAGACGCCGCGCTACGACCGCCATCCGTTTTCCCTTCGCCCAACGGTGTACACTAGGGGCTTGGGTCTAGTTGTTCAAAGGGTATCGTGATGTTCTTCAATCTTCAGTCTACATAAATTTCACCTTCTTTCCTTCATTTATCGCTGTTTTTTCTTGTAATATAACTTCTTCACTTGACACTCGGTACAATCGTGTTTTCTTCTTTCATCCTTGTTTTCTTTTGCGCATCGAAAGGGGAGCGATGAATGTCTAATACGCAATGCATACATATTGTTTGTTCCAATTCGAATCTTGTATTCGTGTCTGTCAGTGTTGATGCGTTTTCTTCGTTTGTCACTCCAACGTCTTCGTTCGTGTCCTGACTTTTTTTCTCCTGTTGATCAGTACTATCCACTACTCACTTCCCACTCCTTCCCATCACGCCGTCCAGTTGCAACACCTCATTCCCTCTTGGTTATGTTTCCCCCTCACTTGGTTGGTCGATGGACGTCCGTGTTCAAACTTGTTTCATAACCTCTCCCACCGTCCTTCTCGAGTTGACTATTCCTTTTTTTTTTTGTTTGTTTGATTGTTTTTTTTTTCCGCTCGTTTTCTTGTGTCTCATGATCGTGTCGTTCCCCTCACGTTTTTCCCACTCCGCCTCCGCCTCCGCATCATATACATCTGTAGCATGCGTGTGTACAGTCTTGGTCTCTCGCTCATCTGACTCGAATGATTTTTCTCATCTCTCTGGGAGCGTGGGTGTCGTCTGGGTGGGCGATGGCCTTGTGGCGGGTGTGTGAGGTCGGCATCTGAGATCGGCTAGGGGATGGACTCGGATTTGACCGCGTGTTACTCACAGGGGCAGGGGCTCTGCCAGTGATGCCATCTTGAAAGAACCATTCACCCTCGGTTTTCAGACTCTTCTGCTCGATCTTGACATGCACCACGGTGGCCGCCGCTTGTGGCTCTGTCAATGGTGGACTCCCAGTGGCGCTGGCTGATTTTCTAGCCAAGGCATGGCCGAAATTCCAGCCTGTCGTTTCCTGTGTCTCGATACTATCTGATGGGGGATAGTCACGGTCTAGACTCAGTGCTAAGTCGAGCTCGGGGATCCGATCATGACATACATGAATTCACGTCACTGATACCAATTCATCGACATTCTTTCGAATTCGTTTATGAGCAGAGTTTACCCTTCAACTTGTCATCCGCGTCTTGTCCAGATGCATATGGACTTCGTCTTGGTTGGTTGGTTCATTGGTCATCTACACTCCAAGTACAATAGCACACAACTTCTTCCTGGAGACTCAACGGTGTCTTGAAAACATCTAGGGGAAAGTTGAAGGATTTTCAAGACAATATTGGGTGCGTGCTGGTTATATGCCTTCGTTGTAAAACAATAATTACGATCCTCGCTATCGCGGACAAGGTAAGGTTTTATTTAGCAAAACCCTCGACTGTCGAAATGGTCCAAGCTGCTACTAGTGACCGAATATCGGCTGTCGAGCCCACCCACTGTACGTCGAATTAGGGTCAGGCCTTGGCCTTGGCCGCGCCTGTGTGTGTGGAGATCGTCTGCATCCTCAGCATTAGTCTATGCTAACCAGGCTTTCGATCAAAATCAGATAGTATTCAAGTCCCCTGTGGCCATGCCTGTAATCTGGGGGGAGGGGGGTTAAAGGTGGGCTCAAGCATGTACAGGTGTGTGTTCTTGAGGCTTAACCACCACGCGACATGTCAGCATCTGCATGCGCTCGCAACCCAACATGTTCTCTGCCAGGTGAACAAATAATGGGACATCCCTCCGCACGACATCTGGCTCTACTTGACCTCGACTTCAAAATACTTCAACTCTCTGATAAGTGCATGATTTCTTAGAATGCCAGAGAACAAGTTTGTAACAGTGTAACGATCATAACGATTGAATTGTGTCCAATGTACAGGAGCATGTAAGTACTATCAACTGTGTCCGCGTTCAAGTTAAGAATGGATAAAATGGGAAAAGTCCTAGAAATGTGGAACCTGAGACTGGGAGGTGAGAAGAACGAGGTTATTCTGTCTCGAGTATGACTGGATGATAACACCACGAGTCAGAAAAGCTACCAAACACTGTGAAACATACGTACCCGCGCCAGTGTTCCCCATGCCCTCGTAGTTTAGCGTCATCCCTTCGGCAACCCCACCGTTAATATCGACACAATTGGTCGCTTGGACGTAGGCGCCACCCTGAGACTGAGACTGGAGGTGAGAACGAGGTTGTACTGTCTTGTGTATGACTGAATTATGACGACAACACCACGAGTCAGAAGTTTACTGAACACTGCGAAACATACGCACTCGCGCCGCTATTTCCCTCTCCCTCGTAGTTTAGCGTCATCCCTTCAGCAGCCCCACCGTTAATATCCAAAAAACTCGTTCGGACGTAGGCGCCACCCTGAGACTGAGACTGGAGGTGAGAACCGGGTTGTACTGTCTTGTGTATGACTGGAGGATAACACCACGAGTCAGAAAATTTACTGAACACTGCGACACATACGTACTCGCGCCAGTGTTTTCCTTTCCACCGTAGTTAAGCGTTATCCCTTCGGCAACTCCACCGTTAATATCGACACAATTGGTCGCTTGGACGTAGGCTCCGAACCTCGTTCCCCGTTGCCTGTATGACGGTCTAGGTGGAGGCGGAGGTCCTCTGGCCTGAGACCCTGTGCGCGGAGTTGATGAAGTACTTTTGTTGTCTTGCGGGGAGGGGCTTGGGGCATTCGAATGTGCGGGGGGTTGCGTAGATTGTTTGGTTCCCGAGGTAGTGGTCGAGTTTCTGTCCCCAGGAGACTCTGGAGTGCTGGAGGAGTCGTCACTTTTACCGTCGTCCGTCCCTTCTGATGAAGTCAGTCAATTGCAATGAGAACACAAGAACAAACTAACCGAGCGGAGTGTTGACTGCGTCGGTCATCGCAGATGCGCAGTCGCTACCGTCAGACAGCGGAGTATTCGCCACGGGAACATTCACATTTCCAGGCTGCCAATTGAGTGAAGACGTTGTTATCGTGCTTGGCTTGTTAGACTCAGCGTCCTTAATCTGAACACCTGCGTCAGGTTCGGGTGTGGGTATATTTTGCGAGCTGAAGGTCACCCCCTCTCTGGCAGTACCACCAGTGACTGGCACTGGCTTCTGCCGGATTCTCTCCCTCAACCTCTGGTCAATGGTTGCCTGCACAGGGCACTGTTAGAACCATGTCAGCAGAGAGCGTGAGACAGGTTAATTGACTTCGATGCGTGTCAAGAGAGCCTGGGCATCCTGGAGAGCCTTCCTCTCCTTTGGCGAACCCATTATCCGAGTCAAGCTTAAGTAGCCACTGTTTGACTGTGATTTGGTTATTTCGTCCAGTTCTTGTGTGATACTAGGTATGATCGTAGTCAGTGTGATTCGCTACGATAAGATTGGGGGGAAACCATACCGTTCCTCTTCTTCCAACCAGCCATTCCAATCATCTTCAGTGAGGACAGTTTTGGGACTGTCCTTTTCGGCCAGAATGAGCCGAAGAACTTCGCTCAGAGTGTCCTTGGCTTGTTGGACGACGGAGGATCTGATGATAGAAGACATATTGGGGGGTAAGAAGACAGCTGATGCAGCTCACGTCCATCCGTTTTTTCCGTCCCCATTTTATCTTGCCAAATGACAAGATCCATAACGGGAAGATGAACTGGAATTGTGTGTGCTGCCGCGAGCTTGCTGTGGTACCGTCGCAACCGAGTACAAGGAGCACAAAAACGACAAAAGTAAAAAGCGCCGAGGACGTGAGCTGCTGCCACTTCCTCACGGAAGCCGCATTTAAACTATTGGACCTATAAGGACCTACAAATAATTTAATATGGTGCGGGTGCATTAACGGCAAATTGTTCGACAAAACAGAACGAACCTATTCAATGTTTATCCTCTTCAGGTTCATGTAAAGTCTCATGCAAAATACTCGTGGTCGAAATACACAGTCATATAATAGTGGCAATGGGTCGCCGGTCACCGTTGGTGAGTTGAACCGATCGCGGAGTTGTAAATTTTGAAGTGACTCTCCAGAGAAACTTGAAACTTGAAATAACTCCTTCGAGTTGCGGTGCTCGACTTGTTGTTGAACATTGATCGATTCTGAGCGCTATTCGGCATGGAAATACACCTTATTGTTTTTCAGCGATGAGGCACTGCGAACTTGTTCTACACGTACCACATAGGCGGCCGTTGGATAGGCCCGATTTAGGAAGAAGGTTAACATCACTTATTCATGTCCTCCAAGTCGTGGTGGCTCGTGCCAGTGATCATTCAACGTGCCTTGTTGAGCCACTCGATCGCGTTTCTTCAAACCCGATAGGGCTTAGTGCTGTGCGTCTGACAGCATCCTGGCAGTCTCCTCGAGGTGATTGCTTGTCCCATAGCAGGCCATACTGTCATTCGTTACAATAAGGTGAGGAAGTATTACAGTGACAGGCTGTACCACCGAGAATTCCCGAAACGGACGAGGATCAGAAATCGAAGCATACTCTAATGCGGAGTTCGCTCTATACAGGAACTGGCCATCGCAGGTTGCAATTTGCGCTCCCCTCATTTGCTCACACGGGGGGTGCTTGACCTGTTTGTCTGGTCACGAGGACCTCCTCGTGGCAATTGGCAAGGCCATCTTCGACGAGTTTGTGATAAACGATATCCATCATCTGATCAGTATGTACAGATCCAGCACGTTCACGTTATCTCCGCTGCTATTTGAAGGTATTTAGCCCAGCTGACCCTCTACCTCTTCCCCACACGATGAGCGGCGACAATTTCCCTCAGCAGCTTCCAACTCTCCAGCGCCTGGGCGTAGACGAGCCCATCGGGATTTCGGCTAGCGAGGCCGCAAAAGCTTGGTTTGGTGCATTTTCAAACGCTGTCGCATCATCTGATATCACCGGGATCCTCGATCTCTTTCTGGATGATGGCTTTTGGAAGGACGTATTGGCATTAACCTGGGATTTTAGAACGATCGAGGGGAGGGATGCTATCAAGAACCTCCTTGAGCACCGTCTCGTTCCTTCAGGTCTCTCAGATCTGCATCTCAGTCATCAGCCTCTCAGAGAGCCAGAGATTCAACCATTGTTCCCTGATTTGGTTCTATTGCGTCTGTGCTTTCAATTTGGGACGAAGGTCGGCAAAGGCTTGGCCGTTTGCTACCTAGCTCCTCTACCCAATTCGAAGTGGAAGGCGTACTCCCTTTATACATGCTTGGAGT
>JBBPRG010000641.1:0-10318 GCA_038092895.1 Chalciporus pseudorubinellus
CTAGACACCACTGGTGACTGGATCATGTTCCAGAAAAGGGGAGACTGGGCGTCTGCGATGTGCAACGTGAAATCTCAGGCTCAGGGTGAAGTTGTTGACACTGCGCAGCTGTATTACACGCCATCTCATCCTCAGCAAGTTACTGTAAAAGACGGCAGCCCCCTCGTGCTTTTCAATTGTCTAGGTCCGGCTCTGTAGGAATGCTACCAATTGATACTTGCCCTTCTCCATTGGAACAACCGTACATCCAACCCCGCCTTGAGCCTGAAGTCCCTGTTCCCGAACGACACCTCATTGGTAAGCGGGCTGGTTGAGCTGTCATGCCTTTCGTATAATGAAAGCAAAAAAGATGTAGATGATGGATGTGAACGACGGCAACCAAATGGGAGTGGATCCACTGTTTTCGAGCCTGAGGACACTGTTCGTTTCATTCTTGCCGCCCTACTTTACGTACTTACTAACACTATTTCCAGCAAACACCTGTCATCGAGAACCAGTCCCACCAGTCTCCTTTGACCCCCCTACAAGTGGCGAGCGAGGCCGTGGTCAATTCCCGAGTCCGCGACCCCATTTCAGATACAGATTTCGCCCAACCAGACAGCTCCGTGGATGTTGACTCACGCGGAAGTCGTGCAACGGACTCGTTGGAGGGTCCTACAGATGATGTAGAGCTCGAATTAGCTATCGCAATCTTGGAAACCTGCGTCCGCTCTACGTCACCTCTAGATGAAAGTCATGTTGGAATGTTGGAACAACTTGGCGAATCTCTCTGGACTCGTTTTCAGACCCGCGGAGACCTTTCAGACATTCATCAGGCAATAGCAATGCAACAAGATGCTGTGCGACTCACGCCTAGTGACCATCCCGATTATATCCCCCGCCTGAACAACCTCACCATCTTCTTACGCATTCGTTTCGATCATGTCGGGGATATAAGCGACCTTGACCGGGCGATTGCGTTACATCAGGATGCGTTGAAGTTGACTTCTAGTGATCATCCCGACTACGCCTCGCGCTTAAACGACGTGGGCGTCTTCTATCGCATCCGTTTTGACCTCCTCCTCGACCCTCATGACATCAACCAAGCAATCACGATGCAAGAGGAGGCTGTACGACTAACAGAAGGCCATCCTGACCGCCCTGCTTGCATAAGCAACCTCGCAGCCTCCCTCTCGGCTCGTTTTCAGCACAGTGGTGACCTTGCAGATCTTGACCAAGCTATTATAAAGCAGGAGGACGCCGTCAGACTCACTCAGGCAGATGATCCTATCTACACTGTTCGCCTGCATGAGCTTGCTGCCTCCTGCCACACTCGATTTGGCTTACTCGGTAACCTTGTCGACCTCGATCGAGCCATCAAGACACAGGAGGATGCCCTTCGGCTCACCCCAGATGACCATTATGACCGTCCCGCCCGCCTGCAAAACCTTGGCAGCTCTTTCCGTACCCGATTTGAGCGTCTGGGTGACATTGGCGACCTCCACCAAGCACTTGCGAGGCACGAGGATGCTGTGCAGTTCAGTCATGGCGACCATCCTCACAGGGCTCTTTGCCTATTCAGCTTCGGTACTTGCTTGAGGGCCCGCTTTGAGCACCTTGGCAATCTTTGCGACCTCAATCGAGCAATCATGATGCAGGAGAATGCTGTATTGCTCATGGAAAATGACCATCCCTCCTTTGCCACTTGTTTAAGTAGCCTTGGTACCTCCTTTCGAACTCGTTTCGATCACCTTGGAAATGCTGGCGACCTTGATCAATCCATCGCAAGAATCGAACGCGCAGTGGAGTTGACTACGGACGGTCACTCTCAGGCTGAACATGCGGGTCACTTGAATAACCTTGGCAACTCTTACCTGACTCGCTTCAACCGCTTTTCACGCCTCCATGACCTTGATCTGGGCATTGTGAGATTGGAGCGGGCCGTGGAACTTACTCCAGATGATCATCCCGATCATGTCGTTTACCTGAACAATCTCGGTACTGCCCTCAGGACTCGGTTTGACCGCCTTGGCAGCCTTCCTGATCTAAATCAAGCAATTGCAAGACAGCAGCAGGCTGTACGGCTTACGCCAGAAGATCATTCCCACCTAGCGATCAGACTGAATGACCTTGCTGCCTCCCTCGAGAGCCGTTTTCAGCGTTTTGGCGACCTTGGGGACCTCGATCAAGCTATTTCGAGGCAACTGAATGCGATCCAGCACACATCACCGAACGATGTTGGCCGTGCTGCTTACTTGAATAACCTCGGTATATTCTTCCAAGCTCGTTTCAACCGCCTTGAAGATATCGGTGATCTTGATCAAGCCATCTCTAGCCATAAGGCCGCCTCACCGCTCCTTTCAGATGACCATCCCCTCCAGCCTGCTTTCCTAGCCAACCTCGGTATCTGTTACATGACTCGCTTCCAGCAACACGGAGACACTCATGACCTTGATCAAGCAATCGCGAGGCAGGAAGACGCTGTACGCTTAGCCCCGGATGACCACCCCGATCGCATTCTCTTCCTGAATAACCTTGGCGACTTCCTCCGGGTTCGTTTCTTCCATCGTGGAGACCTTCCTGACATCAATCGGGCAATTGTGCACCAGGAAGATGCTCTGCGGCTCACACCCAATGTCCACTCCAACCACCCTACTCTCCTGAGTAACCTCGCGCTCTCGCTCCAGGCACGCTTTGACCACTCTGGTGATCTTCAGGATCTTGAACGAGCAATTACCATCCACGAAGAATCTCTACACCTCATCCCTGATGGACACTCATTCCGCACCGTGTCTCTGACCCGACTTGGAAAGTCGTTGTCGAAACAGTTTATAAAGTCTGGTGATCCATCTGCCCTCGAACGTGCTCTATTCAACTTCTTATGTGCTGCTCGCTCCCCAGCGGGGACCGCATCTGATCGGTTCGAAGCGTTGCAGTTGTGGATTCTATGCGCTGACACTCTGCAACACGATTCCCTTCTCGATGCCCATGCGGTTGCTGTCAATCTCTTGCCTCAGCTTGCCTGGATCGGCTTGCCCATACGGGCTCGTTACCAAAAGCTCCTGCAAGCAGCAGACATGGCACGCGATGCCGCGGCTCTCGCCCTTGAACTGGGGCATCCCAAAATCGCTGTTGAATGGCTCGAAAGTGGGCGCTCAGTTGTTTGGAACGAGGTCTTGAAACTTCGTAACCCTGTCGATGAACTACGTGCCCAGAATCCCGAACTTGCCGATCGACTTTGGCAGGTGTCGAGCAGGTTGGAACGTGCCAGTGCCAGAGAGAATCAGCCTGGAAATATGGCGAACATTCCCAGGACATCGCTGGAGGAACAAGCACAAGAATACCGTGCACTTGCCTTGGAGCGAGAGAAGCTCATTGCAGAGGCTCGATCCCTTCCAGGTTTCGAACGATTCCTGTTAGGCAAGACATTCGCCGAGCTGACAGCGTCAGCGCATTCTGGCCCCGTCGTCATTCTCAATGCGGGCAAGAGTAGATGCGATGCGCTCATTGTCCTCGCCAATGCCGCCAACGTCCTACATGTCCCACTTCCTGACATGACTATCCGGCAAGCCGAGAATTTGCAGAAAGCACTGAGCAGACTGCTACCCGGTGGTCGTTACGTCTCGGATGCCAGTGATGCCTTGCAAACCACGCATGATCGCGCCTCCATACTGGACAATGATCTATGCAGTTTACTCAGCGCTGACTTGCCAGAACCCGGCGACGTTCACCGCAGTGGAACGGCAGCACCTTTGCCTGGACGAGACTCTAATGAATTGTTCCAGCGAATCCTGTCCATCCTATGGATGAACGTGGTCCATCCAGTTCTAAATGCTCTCGAGTCCTTGGTGCGTGTACCAAATCATCCACGTTCCCAGCTACCGACTCATCCACAATGACAGACTCCGGATCCAGGAGAGCTATTTCGCATATTCTGGTGTCCCACTGGCCCTTTCACATTTCTCCCTATCCACGCTGCTGGTCTGTACAACACGACAGAGGCCGGATCCAAGCTTTCCGACTTCGCCATCTCTTCGTATACCCCTACTCTGAGTGCACTCACGCTGACGCCAAACCTAAATGCCACAAATCACATTCGATTACTTGCAGTCAGTCAACCCGACTCGGATGGCCAAAGCCGGCTTCCAGGCACACACGAGGAGGTGAAGCGCATCAAAACTGTGCTTCGCAACCAACCACCGGCACCGGCCCTGGCATCATCCGCGCATGTCAGTCTCATCGAGTCCAATGGTACCGTCGACGACACGTTGCAGAAAATGAAAGACTCGGAGTGGGTTCACTTTGCATGCCATGGCGCACAGGACCTCGCAAATCCGGTCGACAGTGCATTGTTCCTCGCAGATCGGCGTCGGTTAAAACTCTCGGACATCATTCAGCTTGGGCTATCACGCCCGCATGGGGGAATGGCTTTTTTATCTGCATGTCAGACTGCCACTGGAGACAGGCATCTCTCCGAGGAAGCGGTTCATCTGGCTTCGGGAATGCTGCTTGCCGGATACAGCAGCGTCATCGCTACGATGTGGTCAATCAGCGATCGGGATGCGCCCGACGTTGCCAAGCATGTGTACGAACAACTGCTCAAAGAAGGGGAGATACCGAACAGCAACCAGTCCGCGCGAGCGTTGCACAACGCTGTTCAACGCCTTCGTGAACGTAGTGATGTGTCATTTCTTTCCTGGGTCCCGTTCATACATATCGGGCTTTGAAGTTGTACCGATTGTAGAATAAAATGTAAGGTCATTTTCTCGGCGAACCGACGATGTGCGAATAAAACACTCTTCATTTTTACAAAAGTTACTGGTCACGACTCTGGACAGTACAAGACGAGTACAAGTAGATCAGAAAATTGGGGATAGAGATGCTGCCGGCGATTCAAGCACATAAAGTAAGAGCGAGGGTAGGACCCCAACCAACTGCAATGAGAATGAGACTATTCAAGAAAAAGAGACGGGTCAAAGAAAGGGAAAATACAACTGCAGCGGGAGTTGACGGTACTAAAGCACACACAACACAGCGTGGCAAGCGTAAGTCCATTCGGGGGGTAGCATAAAAAATAAATGTGGAAAGAAACTAAACCGTTGTCCGTGAGGTATAGTTGATGTGTTTACCTTGAGCTGTGTTTGTTGTCCAGGGAACTTTGCTATTCATATGGCGACCTCAGCCCCGCGCTCGACGTCTCTGGGAAGGGTATCACTCTCGGTGCGAGTCCCGCCGAGCGCGAGATTGCGGAATCCAGAGCGTAGAGTGTTCATCATGCCGCTCGAGGTTGTGAGAGGGTCACCGCTGGTTGATGTAGGGGCCGCTGCACCAGCGCTGTCATTTGCCTCAGCACCTTCGTTTTCCCGTTCTGGATCATCAAGAGAGCCAGAGCCAAGGTTCTCGTCGTCAGAGATGTCCTTCGTGTGCGGTGTTGTCGAGATCCGCAGCAGGGACGTGTAGGCTATAAATGGCCAATGTCACACGTCAGACAGAGCAAAAAAAAGTTTGGAAAAACGGTACAGACGTTGTCGGCAGACTGGGCAGAACCAACCCTTCGCCTTGCGCTTTCTACGTGGGTTAGGCGGAAGGACCGTAGGAATGGGTGTTTCGGCCGCATTGCTTGTGTTTGCTGCACCGCTACCAGCACCCTCGCCGGCAGCGCCATCAGTTCCGCCGTTGGCTGCGTTTGGCTCTTCATTGTGCACGATATTACCTCCGGCACCGAATTCGATCATGTTGACGGCACAGTCCTTGCAAGCAACGAGGTGGCGGCAAGGAAGAAGGATAACCTCGCGAGGGGAGGAAAGACAGACGAGACATTCTGAGGCAGGTTCCTCTTCCTCAACGGGAGCAAGCGGAGCGGGAGCAGTAGGTGGGTAAGTGTGAACGTCTGTGTTTGTGGTAGAAGGAGCCTGAGGGTGAGCTGGGGCGGATGTCTGAGCAGCAAGACCGTAGATTTCGTGTAGATGGAACGTGTGTGGACCAATCTATCATTTACAAATGTCGCTCAGCCAGGATGAAAAAAGAAACAAAATTTGAAACGAACCGTCGCTTCGCGTTTGATTACCTTGACGACCCATGGTCTTGCATCATGATCTTCTTCCTGCTCGGCAGGAGGAGCTCCCAGGCGGACGACGTGAAGGTACGTCGTCTGCTCGTTGACAATGGGTACGTCCATACCGTCCTCGTCCAAGGCAGAGAGGCGGATGGCGACCCTAACGCCTTCGCGCATATCATCTTTGGGCTGCTTCTCCTTCTCGGTTTCTGCAGAAGTATTAGGAGCCTCTGCGTCAACGACGGCTAGGGCAGGACCAGACGCTGCGCGATCAGCACCGCGCTTGCGGAAATTGAAGGCTGTGAACCGCTTTCTGCGACGACCATTGCGAGGAGATGCGACATCTGAACTCGTGGCCGGCGCATCAGGGGCCTTCTCTGAAGTGACTTCTTCGGGTTGGGGCGCCTGTTCGAATCTACCCAATTCCAAAGTAGCGCCTTCCTCGAGCTTGAGGAATTTACCGAAGCCACCCTCAACGACCGTCTGGAAGACGAGGATGGAAGAGAAACCCCGCGAGTCGACCTTTTCGGCAAGAGGATGATCGGCGGGGAGCATGACGTTTACATCGATTCTGCACTTTGGGGCGTCAGCATCATACTCGAATTCGAGTCCATGATGGTGATGAGAATCTGCATGTTCGGGATCATCTTCCGGTGCAATGGCGAGAGGAACCAAGCGAAGAGTAGGTCGTTTGAGGTTGACGAGGGCTTGCAAGGTTGTGGTCGGCTGAGAAGGCTACTTGGAGAGTTAGAGAAAGAGAGACGGGACGAAAGAGAAGATGACCTCTTTGCTCTTTGCGATCCAACTCTTGATGATCTCCGACGAGATGGCGTCCGCAGCAGCGTTTTTTTCCGTGGAATGAGTCCAGGCAGGTGCACTGTTCACGACGCCGATGTCAGGGCCAAATAGCTGCTTTGAGTCTTTCTTTGCCGGCTGCTCGTCTGAGATTGCCATGTTAACGACAGCGTCTTGGGTGAGGTTCCTGGCCATGGCTGGAGATGTACGGGACATGTGAGTGTTTGGTTGAGCTACGAAAGGAGAAGCGTGGATTCGACGAATACGATTCCACGTGGAATATTGATTGTAATCTAGTCGAAATGAAGAGGCAAAGATTCGATGATCATGAAAGTGGCTCGGACGGGGGAGGAAAGAGGAGAGAGGAGAAGAAATACTCACACCAGGTCGTGATGGACGGCATCGTCGACATCAATTCCAACGTTGGCTGAGGGAACAGCCATTGCTTTTTCAGTCAACCAGACCCCTTCGGCTTCCTCGGCCACGCCGACCGCATCTCCGCTCATTCCATATTGACATATTGGCTCGCTTCGTATTGGCTCGAACAAACTTAGACGTTCTGAAATAGAGGCGCATGGGTGCTATATTGCTGGCATGTCGGGTCATAGCGTGGTAGTTGTAAAAAGTAATGAAACAAAGTAAATCGGACAAGCAGCAACAGCCTATGCAATGAGGGATACAACTCCACCGGCCTCCTTGATCTTAGCCCTGTCAATCCATTCAGCGCAGGTTCAATCGCAAACACAAAAGTAACACACTCGGCCTTTTTAGAGACGAATCGTGCCTTTACGATGAAAGGCAGTTTTGGTAGTCTAAGGTGGAAACACCGTCATCGATGGATGTCCGGCCTGACGAGCACGAAGTCACTCACTGTCCATTGCCCAAAATCTTTCCATATCCATGGCTGAGGGTGTCGATCACAGGAACGACCTCAGAGTCTTCCGTCAATCCCTGCTTCTCCTCCTCAGGAACGAGCGTCCAGAGCTTGTCAACGTTGATGATAGGCCGCCATTGTGCGTTGCGGGTCAAGTGGAATCGGCGCATACCGACTTTACCGAAGTAACCAGGGTGGTACTTGTCGAAGTTGATACTACACATCGAATGGAGATCCAATCACCGGTATTTGTCACATGTCGTTTACACCAGACGAAATGAAACGTACCGGTGATGGTGCATACCACCAGCGAGACCGCGACCACCAGGGTGTTTACGGTGCTTCCCAACACGACCGTGACCGGCCGAGACGTGGCCGCGGTGCTTGCGAGTCTTCGAGAATCGGGACGGCATTTTCTGAACAAGGCCAAAAGAGCAATCAGCATAGGTCCACCCAAGTCCATCCAAACTGCGTCCAAGCCATCCAGCTGTTGATGCCAATCATTCACTCGCGTGGGTGATGTCCATCGCCTTCCCCTGGCATACAGATCGCATCCTGACGGCAAGAACGTCGTAAACGAGCGTGAACTGACCTTGAGGTGAGTTGTCGATGTCGGGGACCTTTGCCGATAGGTCTGCTTGACGAGGTGATTGGCAAGCCTCGTCGGAGTTTCAATTCGCGGCTTCGCGCCACACCACCAAGTCCAAGTTCACTCAAGGGTCTACTGCAAGGTGAGTATATTCGTCTCGGAGCCCGTTGTCCAACATTTATTGTAGATGAACTATGTCGTGATAATGACATCCACGCTCTGAGCTTGTCCATTAACACGACCCTTGCTGACCACTGTTCGTTCGGTATCTCAGACCCTAGCCTTTAGATTATACTTGACGACCCGTCATGAACGCGCCAAACCGATTCGAGCTCTACGTTCTGGAAGATGGCGAGAAGCCGTGCGTCATTTCACTCACCGATCACACATACATCCATTAACCAACCTTGTCCTCTTGCAGCGTCGAGGTCACAGAAGACACCAAAATCCCAAACGCAGCCACTTTCAAAATCGTCAAGCAGGATCACACGCTAGGTAACATGCTTCGAGCGTACGTACTTTCCCCCTCACATCCCGCTTCGTCCACCCCATCGGCATCTTAATTCTGTTCCGTCCGATCAACATACGTGTTACAGCCAAGTGTTGTCAATGCCACAAGTGCTCTTCGCAGGATACAAAGTCCCACATCCGCTACACCCTTATTTCCTCCTGAAAATCCAGACGGACGGTACTATGACCCCACAAGCAGTGCTCGAACAAGCATGCACGAAGCTGATCGCTACGCTATCTTCGCTAGAAGCAAAGTTCAAGCGCGAGTTCTCGTTCAAGGACGTCGAGGGTGCAGTGCCCGAGGACCCATATGGCACGAGCTCCGGTGCCCCAGCGTGGGGTACAGGGAAGGATTATCTGGACTTTTAGATGGAAAATCGTACATTAGGTGTTGTTTTGTTAGTGTTGTCTCGCTTTCCGTTTAGTCCTCGCTGATCACCTACAAGTTTGCCCGCATATATGTATCGATGTACATAGTATTATATCATAGGTTTAATGGTGAGACGCTAAACTCTGCGATCTCCAGAAGATCCTCGCGTTTCCGCCGCGTGCCTCTGGCGTAAGTGTTGGAGTCGCTCCCAAACACCGGCGTCCTCTTCTGACCATTCACTCGTCCCCAAGTATGCATGCCATTTGAGCTTAATTCCGAGAGGCTCGAGCTTGACATCATGTGCCTCGTTATACTTCGAACACCCCGACATTTAGGCGTTCGGGAAAGGAGGTTTCCCCTCAGCCTGGCCCTCCATCACAAGTTTTCATGCGAGTAGGTCGGCTGCTACAAAGGGCAGCTGACAGTATTCGAGACCGCTAGCGACGTCATTGACCTTAAAGCCAAGTCTCAGACACTATTGAATAGCAACTCGGAGCCCTCCTAAACACTTTCAATTGTCCGAACCATCCTCTCTGGAGTTCCTGACTCAATTCATCTCTGAAATGGGCTACCACAGCTCTGATGGCAACTCTGACAGAAGAAGGCCCATCTGCTAATCGTTGACCACCTAGAATGAAAGGAATGGCTAGCGCAGGATGTGGCAAATCTACGACAGCGCACATGATTCTACGCGCATTTGAGCCCAAGTCCCTGGATCAGCAGACCAGTTTCGGATTATACCGGCCTTGTAGTCTAGAGGTACGATACTTGCTTTGGGTATCCAACTATAAAATGCAAGTGGCCTGGGTTCGATTCCCAGCAAGGCCCATGCCTTTTTTTTTTTTTTGCCAATAATTCCAATCACGATGAATGCGTTTCGAAAAGGCTCCGTGTATATTATTCTTGGACTCACCGGGGTTGTGCTCGACTCTGCAAGTGGGGGGACAAAAAAAAACACAATGGTAGAATGGCAAGGCAAAATGGATGATGCCAGTATATATCCCAAATGATATCCGTATCGACCAGGATCCCCCCCTTCATCGGTTTAATATCCACTGGTCCGAGTTGTCGTTGATCGTCGAGAACAAATTAGTGGACACTTGATCGAAAACACTAAAGCTCCCACCTACATCATGATTGAAGTCG
>JBBPRG010000642.1:0-10292 GCA_038092895.1 Chalciporus pseudorubinellus
CGCATCGCCGCGCGCTTGGTCATTGGTTCAACGTCACCGTGCCATCCTTGACTGCGGAAAGTCAACCATTGCGCACTGTTCGCTGGGAAAGTCACTGGGATTGAACAGAAGGATTTTGACAGAGTAGTACCAAAACAGACTTGAACAAGTAAACCTTGGCTCAACACGTGTTTGTGGCAAAGATCAATTAGAAACAAAAACAATAGCGATAAGATAAGATAAGAAACCAGCCTCCCCCGGTTACACGAGAGCGCCATAGTGATCTTGCAACCTCGGCGGTGTCGTGAGACGACTGGCAAGAACAGCGTAGCTAGCGAGTCTTGGCGACTGCCCAGGCGGTGATGGCTACGAGGAGGTCAGTGAAACCCGCAGCAGCGATCAAACCAGTGCATTGACATAATATCATACTAGTACCGGTACATTCCTGACCGGAGTTCAAGCTATACCCTTGCAGGTATATAAACCACGCTTTCATCTCACTGATCTCTATCGCAACCACCTCCTCCATCGCCAACACTCAGTACCCATCCCCTTCAAAAACAATTGACATGACCAAGCACTCGGAAGTCCACGACCAGGTGGGTAGACCGATCTAGACAATCGGAACGCTTCTAGACTACCGAGCGCTCACTCATTTGGTGCCCCAGGGTGCGAATACGCCCCACCAGGCCAAGCTCTCTCATGAACTCATCGCTGGCGCAGCTTCCTACGCGGTAAGATTATCCATCGCACCCTGCCGCCAGAATTGACCCCTTGGTAGGCGATGAAGTCCTACAACGAATACCAGGCTGAGCACGGCAATCCTGTGTCACACGCAAAGGCCAAGGAAATCTTGTAAGTCCATGCATCCGTCTTGTGACGTCGCTCAAATTCTGATCATTGGTATCATGATAGGGCCGGACTGGGTGGTGCTTTGGTCGATCGTATGATCGAAACCAAGGGTCTCGACGCCCTTGAGAAGGCCAAGGCTAAGCATCATGGTAAGAGATCTACCAACCGATAGACGACTCGACTCATCATCATGTACAGCTGACGAGTCCCACGAAAATCACCACAAGGGGCATCATCATTAATCGAACACAATGAATCTGTTGGGCCTTCGCACTGTACTTGTCCATAAACCCATGTATACCAAAGAGGACCCTCGAGGTCGTTGACGATAACACGGAGGAGTTTGTTTTTTTAATGGTTTTTCTCGAGGACCTACAGGTCGTTATTTCGATCGAACGTATTCGAATCTGAGGTACAGCCTTGAAGCTTGACTCCTCTATCCAATCATCTTTCTCCGTGTACGCGAATCTCATTGTGAGCCGCAGTCATGTCCTTCCAACCGGATCCCCCGATGCAGTCTCTGTCCGTTGTATGACTTGGAAATATTCAAATAGAGACTCGTCGATGGCGGTTGTGCAAAGGCTGCTCGTGGTCAATTGAGTACTGTTGACTGACCGTGCACCTCCCTTCTGTTCGATGTAGGTACTCTGCCTACAGCGGACGGAAGGGGAGATATACTCCAGCTAGTGAAGGAGCGCTTGACGATATGCGAATCGGTCCTACATCGATCAATGGATCTCGAGAACGAGCGCTTTCAGAGCTCGAGATGGGGAGGTCTAGACTAGAGATGGCAGCGTGAGCGCTCTGAACGGGTGGCACTGGTCTGTCCCAGGCTGAAGAGCCTCGCTCAGCTGGATGAGGAAGCACACTGCAGTGGCTAGATATGACACGTTCACGTTCCTCGTTCCTAGTACCTAGTACATGTTCTTCTGAATTGCTCTAAATTGCGTTTTGAGCTAATTTTATCATGACCGCCCTCGGACGGCTTGACAGAAGAGACAATTCGAGGCCACCGATAAATATAGACAAGTGGCGCTCCCCTTGCCAGCTGAGAAAGCCCACAGTGTCCATAAATACAACACACACTACAAGCAGTCTAGTCATTTCTATTCAGTGCCCAATTCATTGTTTATAATTGCCGCAGCCGTTGAACACCAGTGTCTGTCGTTGGAAAACAATGTCAGATTGTGACGCTGAAATGGACATTTTGGCTAATACAAAACAATGACCTTACAGCTGGATAACAGTGTTCTGTCGGATGATTAATACTGCCCAAAGGCTTCAATGACATTAGCAAAATAACGACCTTACAGCTGGATAACAGTGTCCTATCAGATGATTAATACTGCCCAGAGGCTTGAATAACATTGCTCTCGGCGCTTATTATCCCTGTCGTTGTGCCTGTTTTTCCACGTCCTCGAAGCTGATTGCTGGTGATGCAGGCAATTCTTATGGGTGCCGATAAAGCATACAAAACAATCCTGACATTGCAAGCATAGCCATTGCGAAGAGAGAGTACATGGTGAGAGCATACAAAGTTTGGGAAACTTGAATGACGAGCAGGAGAACATGCAGAAGCAGGAATGGGAATATAACAGAAAATAGGCAGCCTAGCCTGAGATTTGGAATTGCGACAACACCTGGATATGGTTTGCACCACGAGTACCCAAGGTTGCGACGACACGAAGACAACGCCGAGTTGATATTGTGCATCGAAGCGGTGATCTCGGATATTGTGATTGCAGATGCTGCTGAGCGGGATGGAGGCACGTTCAGGATCCTTCATGTCCTTGAGACGACGGGAAGAGAACAAGACAAAACACCTTGGTTGCGAAGAGCTGGAGAGAAAGCATGAGAAACAATCCTTGATGTTGGAGCAGCAGCGCGACTTGGAAAGAGAGTTTTGGATCCTGTGGATCCTTGAGATGAGAAGAGAATGAGACTGAGCAGATTACGGAGAGAGAAACTTGAAGCGTGAAACATGATTATTGCTTTTGGGGTGGGGGTGTAGACTCGGACTCGGAAGCGGATTTGAGACTTTTCAGGCTGCGTGACCCTTCGATCGAGTTGACCTTCGGACTTGTGTCTAGGTTGGAGGTTAATTTCGTCAGCAGATAGACTCAGAGATGATAATACAAAACAGCAAACATTTGATGTCAACGCAAGCGAAGATGGCCCAGCCTCCATCTCAGCTGCCTGGGTCTCTCCCGACAGCTTCTTCTGAGAGCGAGACTTCTTCGTTGGCACCTGGGCCTGGGAGCTGCCGGATTTGGGGACCGTAATGTCAACCACTGGCATGGGATTGGGGGCTGCGCTGGCACTTGCGGTGACCTGGCTGGGTGTAGTAAGTTATAGACAGAATTACAATGAAACTAACCTCACTTGCATTGCTTTCCTTTTGGCCGAGTGCACTACTAGAAATAGTAGATTCTCCTTGTGGGTGGGGTCCGCGAACGACAAGTCGTGGCTTCGGGAGTGGCTTCTGTGGCTTCTCGAGCTGTTTGGGAATCAGTTGCATATATAAGGTTCAGGTCGAAGTAAAGAACACACATTACTTGCCGGTTCAGCAGGTTTATGGTGTTGAAGGGAGACCAGAGCTTTCGCAGCTGTTTCCAGCTCACGTCGCTCGCGTACTGAGACCCCTCTCAATGCAATTGTTGTCTTGTGGTTGATGAGGTCGAGCTCGGAGTCATCATCACGTTCAGGATTGATGAATTCACCCACGTCACTGCTCGCTATCATGATATTGTATGCGTTGATTGTCGTGGACATCTTGAAGTCCTGAGTGATGAGTTGTGAAACGATATGAGGGACTATGAAGTATGTGAGATAATGAAGGAGCGGGATAGGCTTGAATGCGTCTGTTCTAGTCGAATGGGGCGGAAACAGATGCAAAAGGGTATGCATGATGATTGCAGTCCCTTTGGAACCGTAACTATAAAGTTGTCAGACACGTTTCATCAACATAACAGATGAGGGATTGAAGTCGGTATCTTACTATCCACTGCGTGAATTTCTCCACATATCTGATGTCATTGAAATCTGGGATGGTTGGATCCGAGCAAACTGAGCAATCGTCAAGCCATCCATCTCGAGGTTGGCTTCGAAGCAATTCCAAAGGAAAAGGTTTTCCCGTGCTTCTTTGTTGAAGATGAGTTGTTCGAGGCCGTCATACATTGCCAGGACACGGTTCGGAATCTCTTTGAAGTCGATTGTTGTGGCAGGCCACTTCTTCTCGTTCGCAATTTCGAGGGACTGGAGGCGGTTGTGTTCACGCTTGACCATAATACAGATATCAGTCGCTAGACGGAAATCAGCCTTGTTCTGCTGGGTGAGAGTAACGTAGCGAATGAGGGCTGTCGTAAGCTCAGCGGGAATATTGTGAGGAATTATGTCTTCGCAATTCATGCCTGGACACGTCTTGGGAATCGTAACAACTGGTTCTGAGCAGGCATCACCATTGGGCATCTCGTCCAAGTCAGAGTCTGCTGCGTGCGCATCTTTGTTGGCACCACTGGCCTGAGGTGACGCGATGTTGTTGGCGATCACCAGAGGTTTCGTTTGGGTTCGATGAGTCTACGATAGCAGTGTTAGTAGTCTGTTTCCACTATAGTGCTTATACGAAGTTAAACCACCTTTCCCTTTGCTGATCTGTTCAGGTTAACTTTCCGCCTGCTGACTTGGACACGACTCAAGACCTGAGATTCAGGGGTGTCTGAGTCACTGGCAGATTCCAAGTCTTGATGCTTCTTGAGGGCGCTTCTCTGCTACAAATATTGAATACCTAGCAACGAGTGGCAAGTTTACTAGAATTTACCTTCAACTTGGAGTTTTTGTTCGTCATTGCGGAGGAACGACTCGAAATGACCTGCTTGTTCTAAATCACTCAGAGTTCATTTCACAAATGATGGACAGCAGAGTTTACCTCCTTGCCACGTGTGTGTGAAGTAGTAGCTTCAACTCGGTGATCATCGTCAGAGTTGGTTGGTGCAGTGTTGTAACGACGCCTTTTCTGAGAGTTTGAAGCCTCCGAACGTGCTCCGAGTCGTCTCTTGCCAGCCTGAGTGGTGACTTGCTCAATGTCACCATGACGACCGTCATCGGATTCGAACTCTGAGTCATTGCCAAGTCTGAATCCACCTCCGTCACTATCTTCCTCTTCCTCGGCTTCCTCGTTCGAGTTGTCTTCTTCATCCAAGTCGGTGCTATACATGTCAACATCGATATCAAAGTCACCTTTGTTTGAACCACCATTTGACTCCAAGTCAGTATCTGAGCCACCGGCAGCTGATGCTTCATCGCTACTAGTGGACATCTTGCCTGCCTTTCGTTTGCCATTCCTGTGCTATAATCGATGTTTTTGTATTTAAAATAGTGCATATATTGAGGACCAACATACCATAACTTTCGAAATCCTTCTTTTCTCTGCCTGTGAGCTGTTCCGCAAGTACTGCGCCAACATATCTCGCACAGGCCATGCATTTTCATATTTCATCAACTCTCTTGACTTCAACTGTGCCTAAATGAAGAATTGAGTGCATATATGCGTCATAAATAGCAAGAAAATACCTCGCGGATGACTTTTTCAACCAATAGCTTATCCTTTTGTTGACTCATCGTGCGAGATGTATCAAGGTACTTGATCGCAAGCTTTCGAATGATACGCTGTTCTCGGCATTGTTAGCAAAAATTGCGCAGAACGTAAATGAGACAGACTGCGAAGTCATGATACTGCTCCCTTTTTTCTGACAGACCCATTTCATCGATTATGCTATACCCCTTACCGGCACGCCGGCCTGGCCGGCCCTTCGGTCTAGGAATCATTTTCTGATGTTTCATCATTATTGCAAGACGCTTGGACTTGTTCCTTTTGTGCTCCTTCACACGTTCGTTTCCTTGAAATACAAGTGAAAGTTAGGTACACAACATATAAAACTTTTACTTACGATTGATTGAATCGATCTGCTGTTGCAGCTCAGCCAATGCTTGACCCAAGCCTGAAATCTTGGACCGCTTCTTGGGTGTGGCTTTGGTTTTGTGGAATCGGGGCATGTTAGTGATATCTGCAGATGGACATACACGTAAAGAAGGACAGATCTCGAGAGACGCATGAAAGAAAAACAGATCACATGATATCACAGATCACGTGATATCACAGAACGCTGGTTCAACGACTTGACTTCAGACCTCAGGCTGTACTACTCTGAGTCATCATGCGGCATAAACCAGTCAGTCACAGAGAAACTGCTTCTCACTCACTTCACCGGCAGAAAGCCTCAAAACCAAAGCGAGATTACCGCAAACGATGTTGGTGTCGTCCCACATGTGGTAAAATTCTAGGCTTCCGACAACGTAACCGGCATTATAAGGCAATATCCACTAAAGGTCTTTCTCGGAAGATACGAGCATCGGAGAGTATTGACTCTGCAAATTCTAACTTGAATATGGACAATCTATCAGGTATAAATGATTTTATTGCTTGTTTTTCATTGATATTTATAATTTTGTTCAATTATTAGACAACACCTCCGAGCCTGAGGATCACGATTCAGGTGCTAATGAAAGTTCAAGTCAACCATCGTCCGACTCAGACTTGGATTCGGAGTCACCAGAGAACTCGGTTGTTTTCAGTGAAGCATCTTTCCAAGAAGACGAGTCCAGTGGTTGGCATTGGAGAGCGGAGGACGAGTCAGAAGATGAACTCATCAGTGACGCAGCGCTCATGGATGAGTTACATGGTGCTGGTCAGGAAGAACTTGAAGAGAACATGCATAACATCCGTACGTGTCTTGGTTCATTTATATATATATGTATATTCATGCATATCGTCTGTGGTATAGGGCATGCACTCCTCTCCGACAATGACCGTGACAACATACGGGCCTTCAATCTCCTCGTGAAAGGCAACATTACGCAGTCGGCATTTAAACAGATGGGATTTGTCTTTCGACACAAGATGCACCTAGACTCAGAATACATCGTCTTCCATCGGGCAGCCACACTCGCTGGTGTGACTCCAGTGAAATACGACTGTTGTATTAACTCCTGCATCCTCTTTACATCACAATATAGTCATCTTCCTGTTTGTCCCTACTGCAACGAGGGACGGTTCAAACCCAATGGAAAACCTCGCCGGCAGTTCTTCTACTTTCCTCTCATTTCCCGTCTACAAGGCTTCTTTCAAAGTGTCGAAAGGATTCAACTGATGGAGTACCGGGCCAGCTTCCAACCAAGCCCCGATGAAATCTCTGATGTTTTTGATGCTGCCCATTATCAAAAACTTCTCGGAGAACGTGTTGTAGTGGATGGTGAACAGTTACATCACAACTACTTTTCTGATTCCCGCGACATTGCGCTGTCCCTCTGCACCGACAGCTACCTACTCTACAAGCGACGCGGTGGGCCTTCTGCGACACCTCTTCTGTTGCAAAACTACAATATCCCTCCTAATCTTCGTACTCGTCATGAGTATCTGATCTGTGTTGGGATCATTCCTGGTCCACGCCAACCAAAAGATCTTGCCTCCTTTCTATCACCTCTTGATGATGAACTCGCCCAACTTGCCTGCGGTGTACCTACCTTTGACGCTTTCAAAAAAGCCATGTTCGACTTGCATGCATACGTCATCTTCAAACTCGGAGATATCCTTGCAATCCAGAAGTTCCTGAATATTAAGGGCCATAACTCAATCTTTCCCTGTCGGTCATGCAATATCAAAGCAGTCCGTGGTTTGGGTAACACACATTACGTTCCACTCCACCCTCCGAAACAACCTGGTCAAGACCTTACTGTCTGGAAGGCCGATGAACTCCCACTTCGGACCCACAAAGACTTCCTCACTGTATTTGAGCAGATCAACTACGCAAAATCGAAGGCGGCAAAGGAGAGAATAGCAAAGGGAACAGGTATCCGAGACCTGCCTGGATTGCGGAGAGTTGGCTCACTGGATTACGCGCGATCAGTACCTTGGGAATGGTTTCATCTCTTACTCGAAAACATCATTCCGAACCTCGTTGACCTATGGACTGGCCAGTTCAAAGGGCTAGATATTGGTATCGGGGAATTCAGAATCGCTCCACATATCTGGAATGCAATCGGAGAGGAGACTGCAGATGCAGTTCAACATATTCCAGCGGCATTTGTACGCGTCCTCAGTAACATCGCCACCAACCGCTCGCTTTTCACAGCAGAGTCTTGGTGTTTTTGGTTCATTTACCTGGCACCTCTACTCCTCGAAAATCGCTTCCCAAAGAACAAGTATTATACGCACATGCGAGAACTTGGTGCGCTGATGAGGCTCACCTTACAGTTCAACATTACAGTGAAACAAGTTGATGATATTGAGGTACGGCTACAAAAATGGGTTGAGAAGTATGAAAAGTGAGTTCCTTGACAGTCTACTTACGACCACGAGGCGAGAGGGTCCTGACAATTTGTCCACTTAGGTACTATTATCAGTATCGTGTCAACCATCTTCCAGCTTGCACTCTTACCGTCCACGGACTACTTCATATTGCGGAGGGGATCCGCTATTGTGGTCCAGTCTGGACAACATGGACGTTCTTCATGGAGCGCTACTGCGGAACTCTTCAGCGTTCTCTGCATTCTCGAAGCCAGCCATGGAGCAACTTGAACAGAACCCTGCATAACTCAGTCACTCTTGAACAACTCTCTGTGCGTTACGATATTTCCGAAGAGCTAGCTTGGTGGGATGATCGAGAGGATGATGGACCGGTCGGATCTGAATGGACCTGTAAAGGATGTAAGCTTTCTCACACTTCTTAACCAACTATTGGCATACGATTGAGTATGGCCTATATCAGATGATACCCATGTTCTTCGTGCACCATTCAGTCAAGTTGTTCTCAACGACCCGTCGCTTCAGCAAAAGATTGCTCGCTATGTGGCTGAGGTAATAGGGAGGCGAGAAAGTGAGGTGAAGAAACATCTGCCTAACCCCTTATTCTTTGCCGGGAAATTCAGAATACGAGGCGGCGGCGATTTGTTTCGGACAACAGCAGTCACTCGGACGCCAGCGACTCCGGAAAGAAGGAACTGCTATGTCAAGGTATGGTTGCTGAGATTCGTCTTACATATCAAAATTTTGATCGGTCTTTTAGTATGAGCTCGAGCTTGAGGCCCGGAATGGAAACTTGATTTGCCATGTTGGATATGGGGACCTCGAGAAGATCTTTGTCCTTACCCTACCAACAGACCCTTTTTTCGCAACACTTAGCGGTCAAACTCTCGTTCTTGCACAGATCGCACCATGGGAAACCGGGGGAAAGAACGCGGCTATCGAAAACGCTTACTTGGTTTCGAAAAAGGCATCCATTGTAACTGATGTGCGGAGCTTGAAAGCTGTTGTCGGCTTGGTCCCTGTAGGCAACCGATGGGGGATTATAGATCGAGAACCAGCGACGGCCGCGAAAAGGTTTATGGAGGCCAGGACTTGGGAAGGTCCTGTGTTGGACGACGAAGGTCAAATCGGAGGAATGAGTGAATAGAAAGGTATGCTCTAATGATACTTTCAACCTAGACTCGGACTGATGTTGATCCACAGCAAAGTTTCGAGGGTGGAGTTTCTGTTACTACTATGAGTGTTTGCGAGAGGTATATCAGAGTCTTTTCCGGGTCGTGGGTTATGTAGTACTGAGTACACACAATCCCTCAGTCAGACGGTTGGACATCCTTGACCTCCATACTACGAGCAATGGGTTCAGTTACCAGACACTACTGAAGTAGCGCACCCGTCATTGAAAATCATCTCCATCTGAAAGCCATGGATGAATATAAATGTCCGATAGATGTCATTAAAATCCCGCGTCCATGACATGAGCGACCCGGACACTCATTCTGTCTACATCAATGTCCATGACATTTATCAACAGTGATTTTACTTTTTGTAGTGACACCTTGTGTCATGTCATATGTAACTGTTGGGGTACCATGGAGAGGTTGACCAAGTGATAGTATTGTTCTTTGTCGCCATCGTAGTGCTAATACTCTACACACGGAGCGCCCAGGACCGACATGAAAAGCCCGGGGACCTTGAGAGGGACCATCATGAGATTGAACGAGAATAACCAAGCGTTACATAAAAGGTTGCTGGACCGAGATGCGGCTGTGAGGCAGGGTTGCAGCTTCCTGTGCAGGCCAAAGAATGGAATAACTATAGACATCAACTCAACTCGGTACAAGTACATACACCAGTACAACTGGATCACTCTCCCTTTTTCAAGGCGTTCCTTACTCCCACCAATCTCCCCTCCTTGATCAGACTCCTCGGCCCTTGCTTTGACCACTAGTACAGGTAGATCCTGAAAGGTTCCATCGCACAAGCTTAGTACCACGACCTCGATACCTGTCGATACCCTGCTCACCTGACATGTGTGCGACTCGCTCGCCGATATACTATACCGTGCTGTCCTGCTTTCTCGTTTCGTTGTCCATGTTTTCGG
>JBBPRG010000643.1:0-10282 GCA_038092895.1 Chalciporus pseudorubinellus
GCACAAGCCTGGGCTAGTTTTCAAGCAGATCGGGGAACTAAAGAGGGTCAGCGTGGCAAGCGAGTCCGCTTTGATGGAGTCGTCCTTCCGTCCCGGACTCCCAAACTGGCTATGCCAAATGTTACGGTGACTGAAGAGATAGAATCCCCAGAGATCCGACAGTCCGCACAACCCGGGCCTTCAACATCAACCATACGACCCCCTGCTCAACAGCCTCCAAGACCTACTACTCCACCTCCTGCGCCACGACCGGACAAAGGGAAAGCTCCGGAAACCCCGGCTGCTAAGCCCCAACCTCCTTCTGCTACCAATCCTCCGAAACCTCCTGCTGCTAACCCGCCTTTCTCTTATCCCTCAACGAACCAGTATAGGTACTCCTTCCCTTTGGAGGACAAATCAGCTCCCAAACGAGTGCTCGACCGCGTCCTGGAAACCAGCGTTCCGGTTCCTGTCAAAGACCTCTTCACCATATCCCCAGAATTCCGGAAGCAATTTAGGGATCTGATGACTACCAAGAGGGTGACCGCTTCAAACACAGTTCAGGTCAACGAGCTGGCCGGATGAAATCCTGGATCCGTTTCCCGCAACTTCGGCGAGCGGCTTCTCCGGAATGACGACGGACTCATTGTAGCACATCACAGCCTACCGCTCTGCAGCCTGGAAGCCAAGGTCTCCAGAACTAGCCATACTATTACTTGTGTCCTCGATTCCGGATCCGAGATTGTCGCTATGCCCAAGCGCATCTGGGAAAAACTCGGACTTCCCATCCGATCGGACCATACTATGAATATGTCTTCCGCTAACACCAGTACAGACACTACCCTTGGAGTCCTGGAAGACCTTGCGCTAGACCTCGGACCCGGAGAGGTCTGGTTACAAGTCCAAGTATTAGCCAGGGCCAACTTTGATCTCCTTCTTGGGAGACCTTTCCATTGTCTTATGAGTGCTGCTACTAACGATTATCCGGATGGAGGACAGACCATTACCCTGTTGGACCCAAACAGCGGCAAGGAATACAAGCTCCCTACTCATCCATGGACTGAGGGATGCCCCTGCTGCCATCGAGGCCTCGCTTGTTCCAACCATCAAAGCATGGTGGAAATGGGTTTTTAGGTATCGATGATCCACCTAGCGGTTGGGGAGACACACTATCCGGTATTCCTTCCTTTGAATCTTGTTATCCATTCCTTTGTCCCTCGATTTTGTCCCTCTGTTCCGTTCCTTCTCTGCACCGCTGCTACCCCACAACCAATCCTTGATCTACAAAGGTGCTTTGGACCGATCTGCGGATTCCGGACACCGTGCTCCCTACTACGATTATCTTTCTTCGTCCCAGTCCGTCTTATCCGCTTCCGCTATTGCGGCTCTTCAGTCCGTTTATTCCCTCGATCCTATCCGTCATTGCCTGGCCTACAAGCCAGTTGCAAAGAAAGTATGTGCAGTTTCAGCTCCTCTTAAGGAGGAATTTCGTATCGTTCGTCGGTTACCCGATGAACCATTAGCAGGGCTTCTGCCCCTACCTACTCACCCACCAGAATTCATTCCAGGAATCTGGTTTACTCAGGAGCGTGCCGACGCCCTGGACCTCGACCCAGCTAAATGGCTCTGGCCAGATGAGCTCAAATTAGTCCGATGGCTTGTTTGCATCCATGAGACGGCCTTTGCCTGGATTCCGACAGAGCATGGTCGGCTCGATGAGCGGTACTTTCCTCTGGTGAAGATTCCGACTATCCCACATACCCCTTGGGTGCTCCGAAACATCCCCATCCCTCCGAAGATCCACAAGGAAGCTATCCAAATCATCAAAGACCGGATTGCCTCTGGAGTTTACAAACCGTCCGCATCCTCTTACCGCTCCCGTTGGTTTTGCGTTCTCAAGCAAGATGGAAAGTCCTTGCGGCTTGTCCATAATCTCCAACCCCTGAATGCGGTCACTATCCGAGATGCATCGGTACCCCCTTTTGTCGAGCATTTGGCTGAATCCTTTGCAGGCTGTCCCATCTATGGAATGATGGACTTATTCGCCGGATATGACCAGAGGCCCCTCCACATTGATTCTAGGGATATGACGACCTTTACCACCCCTCTGGGACCTCATCGTCTTACTGCTCTTCCTATGGGTCACACTAATGCTGTACAGGTATACCAAGCCGATATGGCGTTCATCCTCCAGGACGAGATTCCGGATTATACGATGCCTTTCATCGACGATCTTCCGGTCAAGTCTGGAACCTCTTGCTACCAGCACGAGGATGGCTCATACAAGACCATCCCAGAGAATCCGGGCATCCGAAGGTTTATTTGGAATCATCTTATCGTCGTTAACCGCATCCTACAGCACCTCCAGAACATTGGAGCTACCGTGTCTGCCAAGAAATTCGTGCTTGCCGCACCGGAAGCCGTTATCGTCGGACACAAATGCACCTTTGAAGGTCGCGTCCTGCACGAAAACAAGGTCCAGAAGATCCAGGACTGGCCGGAATGTCGGAACCTTACACAGGTCCGAGGATTCCTGGGTATGTGCAGAGTTCTTCGCATTTTTATCAAAGATTACGCCCGAATCGCACGTCCGCTGGTTGACCTAACCCGGAAAGGCGTTCCCTTCGAGTGGGGCGACTTACAGAAGGCGGCAATGCAACGTCTAAAGGACGAAATAATTAAGTCCCCTGCACTCCGTCGCTTGGACTATGAATGCGGCAGAGAGGTTGTACTGGCTGTGGACACTTCATCAGGAAAAAAATGACCAGCTCTGTAGATAAATATAGCCCACATACACTATGTAGCCGTGTAGTTTAATGCCTCTTCTGTAGCTCGCAATAGCATAGGGAGAGGCCTATGTCTAACTACAGAGTACTACAGAGATGCGTGTTTGAGAGCCCCATGTAGCATATACTGGTGTCTATAGAGATAGTAGGTTCTCGAGGCTTGCCATCAATCCACACATATATGCATAAGAGCATACATTTACGTGATTGCGGTCGGATATATCCTCTGCCAAGAGGAGGAAGATGGCAAATGCTATCCGAACCGTTTTGGATCCATCAGCCTCAATGAGGTGGAGAGCCGTTATTCGCAAGCAAAGCTAGAGCTCTACGGATTGTTTCGAGCCCTCCGGGCAGTTCGCATTCATATCTTTGGAATCCCTAACCTTACAGTGGAGGTGGAAGCCAAGTATATCCAGGGAATGATCAACAACCCGGACTTGCAGCCCAATGCAACCATCAACCGGTGGATTGCAGGGATACTCTTGTTCCATTTCAAACTAGTTCATGTTGCTGCAGAGCGTCACACTGGACTGGACGGATTGTCTAGGAGGCCACCCGCTCCGGACGATCTGGATAGCCAGGATGATTATGAGGATTGGATAGACGATGCGTATTCCTTTGCCATGTCAATACTGAACGAACGTCCTACCCCCCCAAAGGTTACCTTTCGCTTTGGGACATATCAGCCTGCACATCCGAGGCAGAGCTCCCACTGGCGGTATTTCGAGTTCGCAGCCGGGGAACTGCATCCACCTCGCCCGGTATATTTCACCTTCCTAAACACCGCTGAATCTTCTACAGACGATCCGGAGCCTACTATCCCTCATTCCGCGAAGGCGACGGTGAAAGAGCTCCGGATTGCACAGATTCGACAATTCCTGGAAACTCAACAGTTTCTGGAAGCCTTATCCGAAACCGACCGTCGGTCCTTTGTCTCCTCCACATCTCGTTTCTTTGTCCTCAGAGGATCACTTTGGCGTCGCGAACCGCATGGTCGCCACCAGCTAGTCGTTCCGGAAGCCCGCCAATATGGACTGATTAAGGAGGCTCACAATGACCTCGGACACAAGGGTGTCTTTACAGTCCGGACTCGCTTGCTCCTCCGCTTCTGGTGGCCCATGTTGGTAGACAACGTCAAGTGGTTCATCCGAACCTGTCACGAATGTCAGGTCCGCCAAACGACCAAACTGCATATTCCGCCGCAACCAACATACTCGGGTGGATCTCTTTTCTGGAGGGTCCATGTTGATACTATGCTCATGCCGTGCGCTGGTGGATACCAGTATATTGTTCATGCTCGTTGTGCTTGTTCTTCTTGGCCGGAATGGCGGATGCTGCGTTCCGAGAACACATCCGCCATTGCATCTTTTCTTTTCGAGGATATTCTTTGTCGTTGGGGCGCCGTCAAGGAAATTGTTACCGACAACGGCAGCCCATTTGTTCAAGCTCTTGAGCTTCTCCGGACCCGGTATGGTATTCACCATATCCGGATCTCTCCTTACAATTCCCAAGCCAATGGGATAGTGGAGAGGCGTCACTATGATATCCGGGAGGCCATCATGAAAAGTACCCTGGGGGACGAGTCTCGCTGGCCAAGGGTAGCTCACTCTGTCTTTTGGGCGGAGAGGGTCACTATCCAGAAGTCAACAGGCGTCTCCCCTTATTTCCTTGTTCATGGCATTGAGCCTTTGTTTCCTTTTGATTTATCCGAAGCCACATTTCTCATTCCAGATCCGGAGACTCACCCCCTCTCACCCTTAGATTTGATTGTTTGGAGAACCCGTCAGCTCCTGAAGCGTCAGGAGGACATTGATACGATGATGGATCGAGTCCTCAAGGCTCAGTTCGAATCCCTCAAGCATTTCGAAGCCACATTCAAGAACCGGATCAAGGATTATGATTTTCCGTCCGGAAGTCTAGTCCTAGTCCGGAACTCTAGAGTGGAACAGGAGCTGAACCGGAAGATGAAACCGAGGTACATGGGCCCCATGGTAGTCTGTTGCAGGACGACTGGTGGTTCCTATATCTTGGCAGAGTTGGACGGGACAGTTTCCAACCTGTGCTATGCGGCCTTACGACTGGCCCCCTACTATCCAAGATTGCAAACCTCAGTTCCAGTTCGGGAACTTACCGGAATATCCGAAGAGCACTTTGACTTCCTTGAATGGGAGTATGAAGAAGACGAAACCGACACTGCGGAATTCTTCGATCCTCCGTTCAAGGATTCGGACGACTAGCCCGGACCTCCTTGACAACCCTTTCCTACCCTTTATCCGACAACCCCCGTCATTCCAACTCATTAATACTGTCATTTACCTTCTACGATACATATCCATTTTACCCCGGGATTAGTCCGGTGATGTCATTCTCAGACATTCCATCCCAGTATTCGTCCGGAGACTTGAACCCGTATTCCATAATAACCCAAAAAGAAAACCCTCACTACGCATTTCCCTCCTCTCATATAGCAACTAGAAACCCAAACAAAACAACCATCCCATATCATACGTCTCTCTTGCTCCTTCTCTCCCTTACCAAAGAAAAAGTCTACAAGAAACAGCCAAGAATCCATAACAGTGCCTCGGAATCTACTACCTTCCGTATCCTTCAGACTTCAAACACGTGCAGAGGCAGCACGCACTTTGTTTTGAATCTGTAGCTTTCTGGACGTTCACCAAGGGATCCTTGTAGGAAAAGAATTGGAAGTCAATCAAAGAAGACAAGACGAGCGGAACTCTCGCAATCCGGGTCATATGCTAAGATTCTCCTCGCTTGATACCTCAATCCTCATTCTCCTTACTTACATATTCCTATCCTTACCTAGAAGCTGGCGACTCGACTCAGACTCGGACTTGGACTTGGACTCAGACTTGGACATGGTCATGGCAAACACAGATCAGATTGGATACACGCATATGAACTATTATACAATGTAAAGAAGAGTCTGGATAAAGGGGGGGGAATCGTCCAAAGCTTCCCTCATGCACCCACCAACTTCCTCAGCTCCCCCAACTCCTCCATGGCATCGTTGAGGTCGACTTCGGCCTTCTTTACCTTGGCCTGCACGTCCCTGATGAGCGCCTCGACCTCCGTGAGCTTCCGGACGATCGCACCCGAGCCTGACGGCCCCGCCTTGGCCTTCCCCTTGCCCCTGGGCATTGCGGACTCGATGTCGGCGGACTCGGCGGCCTTGGGACCTTACGGCCACTGCTGGCCCTGGTCGGTCGGACTACCGCGGATTAGCATCGCTAAAAGTAACAACCATCCGCACTTACCGGGAGCCTTCCCCTTCTCCTTCTTTGTCGTCTCCTTAGCCGTCTTGGTCTTCCCACCGCGACCGGACAACTTGTCGCACCCCACCTTGCCCCTGAGGCAATTGGCGCAGCTGAGCCCGGGCTTGCCCCAGCACCGCTGCCCCTTACCTTTGCACGGCCCGCAGGGCGGGACGTGGTACTCCTCCTCCTCTCCGAGCTCGCTTCTCTCCTCGGTCTCCTCTTCCATGACGACTCAACATGAGCGCTGTGGAAAGTTAATGTTGCCGCGTTCCGGAAGGGGGCCGGCGACGTACCTTTCGGGTAGGGGCGGGCAGAACCACCGCCGGGGGCGCGCTGCACCCAGCCGACGTAGACAACGAGGGCGACTCACCCGGAGTCGTGGCGGACACTGGTGGTTCTTCTGGTGCACTGTCCAACGTGCCACCTACTACTTTCTCCGCGACCCGCATACCTTCCCAAGCCTCAATATCCTGGTGCACCGAACGCAGAAGGCGCAAGGTCGGCTCCCCGACTTCGAAGCTGCCGACGACTTGGCGGGCATTGATTACTGCCGCCGCATATGCCGCCTTGCCGGACGCATCAGTAAGGTAGAGGGGACTGCACCGGACGGGCGCGCACCTTCCTGTCCTCCCACTCCGTAACCCAGCCTTCCCATTCCTCCGCTAGCTCATCGTTGAGGTCCGGCCAGGAGAGTCCGGATGCGAAAAGGTGTTCCTCCGCCTCCTTGACGGAGCGGAGAGCCACGGCGTTGGCAGTTTCTTGGGCGGAAGGTGCCCTGGGACGAAGAAGGTCCTCGAGAAGAGCAGCAGATGAGGTGGACGACATGATGATGGTAGTAGGTGAAATAGAAGTGAAGAATCCCTTCGGATTCGGACAGACCCTTTTATCCGCGCCATCAACCCTTCGCCCACAATGCCACATGACGCGTTACCTAATCCGGTCAGGTGACTGACTGGGGACAGTCAGTATCCAAGTCCCCCGCGGATGTAGAGAACCCAAGTTCCCTACGATGCAGTTGCACCATATTCCACCCCATCTCATTCTATTACGTTTCCATCTACCCCGATCGGACTGTCCGCTGTCTCCCTCTTCCCCCCACCGTGTCCTCGGAGCTTCCGCTTCAATCCGATCCCTGGACTCATCAGTCCGTGAATCCGCATTCTTCAAGCCGTCGTCCTTCCGTCCTGTCCACCTTCAAATGTCCCTTGTCCCTGTTCAGTCGAGTTCGCCGGTGAGTACTTACCCTCCTTTCCCTCTGCTCTCCTCCCTACTATACGTCTCTACCTACGGACTCATCTTCCGGACTATTTGCTATGTATTCCAGACTCTTAGTTACATGCTCCGGACTCACTCTTCTATTCTTATATCACTTCCTGTCCCTGTTAAAGTCTTGGGGATACCCAGACTATAAAAGACTGTACTTAGTCGTTTGAATACCATCTTTCGAGATCACTCTTTCCGCCTCTTAAGTTTCCTAACGTTCCACCTCTCTCTGAGGTTGCTCTCACCGAATCCGACCGCCCGTATACCGTTCCGCCGTTAATCCGACCGTTCCTTCGTCCCTCCCTTCTGTCCTAAGCGTCAGGAAGAAGTCAGGACTCTTGATTTCATTCCGAAAACCCGTTTTCCAGCTCTCCAAAGTGTGGTACACCTCTATAAAGTCAACCCTCTTGTCTCTTCTTTCTGGAATCCCTAAGGGTCGCACATATCGCACCCTTCTTATTCTTTTTCTACTGACCACCTTGGATCTCTTTCCTTGGGATCTTTTAGATTTCTACACTGCCTTCGTAATTCACATTGGTAAAGCATGTTCTGATCGCCCTCTAGCAAAATTTTAGTTGACAAGCACCATCACATAAGTTGGCTTACCATATTCCCCCTCTGCAGCACAAATTCCCCTCCATTCCCCTCATGCCCATTCCTGCAGTGCCATTACCTCTCGACGTAGCCTCCTCTCCTCCTCGTCACACCGATCCTTCTCTAACACCCATCAAATCTCTGTGCGCACGTCTTTACTTGCCAGCCACCCCGGTATACCATTCTCTTCAGTGGTAAGTCCCACATCATTCCAAATTTCATTGTCCACGGTCATCTTCCACAATCCATCGTGTGGAATCCACGTTGGCGCCACAGCCCCCTGCACTGCTCTACCTTGGAGTATCAGAGTAGCCATTTCCCCGCACATTGTATTGTATGTAGAAACAAGTTTCAACAGAGCTGGTTCCCACCGTTTCACCGATGACTCTGCTTGAGTTCGCAACCGCTCCTCTAAGAAGTAAACCAATCGTTAGATCCTCATCTTCGATCAGGCATCTACACGTACCTGCTGCCGTATGTCGATATCCGCGCTCGATCCTCTCCAACTCGAACTGTCATTGTCGCAGTCAATCCCGAATCCGAGTCTTCAGTGCCATTGCATTTAACTGCACTTGCAGATACTTGTTGCACTTCAACCTCTCCAGCTGTAGGTGTTCGGAAACTCCCAATCCTGCTATCCTCCTCCGCACCATCGCAGCTAGATTGATATGCCTGCTTTGCACCTCTGCCAGTTCGATTCGTAAGGTTGCGAAATCCCCTGATCGTCCATTCATAACCTGGAGTTTGAGCGCATTGACCTCCTTTGCACGTTCTTCAACCATCTGCTCTAGTTCCGTTAGTTTCGCAATCTCCTTCGTCACCGGGTTTTTTGATTGTCCTAGGTACCGTTTTGTATTCAGTCCGTCCCGTATCTCCAACCACACAATAAATAACCCTTACCTTGACCTTGTCGTGTTGTGTGAGCCACCTGGCGTCTCCATTCCTCCCGTAGCACGCCTTCTCCAGTGCGAACACCCTCCAATCCTCGCATGGCCACTTGCTTGCAGGCGGCAGTTTCTGTCCAATGGCGCTTCAACCATCCGCCGTAACTATCCATCCCTTTTGCATCTAGATGGTGTACTTGCATGTCTAGCACAAATAAACGTTGATTGTACTACGTAGAGTAATTGCTTGTCACTCGTTGTAACCAGTATCGAATTTCAGTACTCAGCCCAGATACTCTGAGCGGCGCGATCAACCCCTTCAATGCACTCCACAAGCTTTCGCATCCCTCTCCATCCGATAGCCCAAACCCTTGTCGTTTTCACAGATGATATGCCACTTGACACGGCCATTGATGCCCGTAAGCATGGAATACCAAAATCCCAAAAGAAAACCTCGATAAAATGGCAGGGTCCAAGTATTCAAATTTTCGCCAGCTCCGTTCTAGCTGGCATCCTATGTCGTACAACAGCCCGACTGTCGTACTCTTCGGCAGATGATACACATAATGTTGTTTCTCCCCGGCCGAGGTCATATTAACCAACCACAGTACCCAGTCATGTCAACAAAGCATGGCCATCAGTCCTGTATCTGTGAAAAATCGAGTGCTTGCCTTTTCTCTTTTTTTGTCTGCTGCCTTAAAGGAGTCTCTACAGCCGTCCAGCACGCTTGAAGCCACTTTCATCCCCACCTCGAACCTTGCCTTGTCCTCAACCGTCAATGATTGGGCCTTCTTCCCTCCCCTTTTACCCTGCTGATCGTCCACCCATTCCTCCATAATTTTCACGACATCCACCAGTATGAATATTGAATTGTTGGGATTAGGGGGGTCTTCCCCCTCCACCCCTCGGGCATTATTTGAGTGTTTTTGGGTGAAGTTCGCATCAATGCAAACAATACAGTCCCTGTCATCGCCATTAGCCACTCGATCGTCCACCCAAAAAATGTTACCTACGGTTCCCCCTCCCTCTCCTCCCTCGCCTTCTCTTCACCCCCCGAAACACAGTGGGCACTGGCTGCGCAAGTAACCGCTTGGCTTCTCATCCGTCCCCCCCTCTGCCCGGTCCCCTAACATCTGGTGTACCATTGCCAACATCCTCGATTGCACCATCTTGGCCACTTCATCATCATTTTGCATGACCAGGACGCAATACCAATGGTACGCGTTGCTAAATCTCCTTGGCACCGAATGACCTCCCAGCTTGAACCCCTTCTCCATTAAAGAGACTTCCAGTGCCTCGCACCATGCTGTGATATTTGGGGTTTGACGGACAAACAAACACTTGACGAAGCTTAGCAAGGCGAGGTCGACTGCGAGGGAAGGAGATAAGGGAGCGCAAGGGAATAGCCCCATTTTTACTAATTGACTAGCCGCTGTGTTGCATCGACAACACCGCAAAGTAATTTTTTCTAGCCCTGTTTGCCGTCAGTGTTATGCTGCCG